>PVKN010035091.1:0-11702 GCA_004027915.1 Capromys pilorides | reverse complement strand
CCAAAAAAAAAAAAAAAAAATAAGACAGTAGTAATGACAAAGGCACAGAAATGCAGAATCTTAGAGTATTATATTAGAGCATTAAGTTTTCTTACTGCATTTTCTTAAATATAGGGAAGTCATGTGCAAGTCTGACCTGTTGTGAATGTTATGATTATTGATGAGATGGCCTGCTGCCAGTGCTGCCATCAGTGATAACTACCCTGCCGTGACTGTGCCTCACTCTATTACAGTGAGCTGCTGGGCTTTCTCCCTGGGGTAATGTACGCATGCTCCTTGGACACCTAGCATCTATTGCCAGACAAAGATTCCCCCCTTCACATCCAGAGCAATAATTACACAAATCAGGGTAACTCCGATTTATTCCAATATGATTCTACTAGAAGTGAAAACTTCCAAGACTTGCCAGCCAGGACTGATTCTCATAATCCACAGCTAGCAGCACCAGTGTTTGCTCTTCCCATCTAATCTTGATGTAACAAGCTCATGCCTGAATAAGCTACACTCATGTGGACCTGCTAGGTTAGGTGAGTAGGAAACAAGAGCAGCAGTGTAGGTAAATATAGAGGGGTGGCACATACTGTCTGGGGAGAGAGACATTTCCTCTATCGTAGATACACCCATGCCCCTGGAGCCTAGGAGATGACTCCTGCCAATGAAACTTGACTTTCTGGTTCAGAGCTCTGACTACCAGGTAGTGCTGCCTGCCCTGTCATTGCCTTTGCTCTCTTGGTCAAAGTTCAATTTTCCGGCACACATTTTTCTTCCTAGCAAGAGAAATTATATTGCAGTGGATTAGTATGCACTGATTAAGTCTTTGGCTTCAAAATTCACTGCCTTGTTGTTCAGAAGGACTTAAGTGACACTGCTAACATAGAAAAATGAAATTCGACATTAAAATAAGAGGGTGGTTCAGACCGATTTCAGATCGCTGGACTGAACCTCATCAGTCCTACCTGCCGACTGATTTGCTGAGATAAGGGGTTGGTCCAGCGGCATCGTGCAACTGATGTACAAATCTTCATTTGTTGGACAATTAGCTTCCATTAAATTGACATAGTTTGAGCTTAAAAAAAGACATGGAAGTTAAGTGAGGACTTAGCTCAGATAAAGAAGATTCTAGCACAAGTCAATTCCAGTGTCAATAGCCTTTGCCTTGAACAGGATTTTTCACTTTGAGGATAATTGAAGATGCACTTTCTGCCTTCTTGTCTGCTTATTGCCAGAGGAACTGCTAAACATGGGAGACATGTTGTTTCTATGAGTACCTATAGGGTCCTCCGTGTCAATACTTCCTTCTACAGAAGTGTGCTTCCTTTTCTCAGCTATATTTACATGTTTCAATGTCCAAGGCTGTTTACTGATTCTGCCTCTTGCCCCATCTTTCTTGCTCTGTCTATACTGAAAGATTGGTATATGAGTCTTCTTTCAATGTCAAGTCCCATTTTTCCATGCTGGCAGCTTCACTTACATCCTTTTGAACAACAAGAGAGTGAATTTTGAAACTAAAGATTTAATTAGCACATACCAATTAACTGTAATGAAATTTCTCTTGCTAGAAAGAAAACATATGCTGAACAATTGACCTTTGAACAAGAGGAGGGAAGAAAATAACAGGGAAGGTGGCACTACCTGGTTGTCAGAGAGTTGGACCAAAAGTCTTGTATCACTGAAAGATTTTTTTCCTCCTGGCTCCCGGTTCCATTATGATGGAACATAAACCACCCATTAGAAATAAAACCTTGGGAATCTGTAGACTTTTCTAGATCTCTGAAGTGAAACCTTGTAGTCAGACCTAGGAGCAATGTCCTAGTTTCTAATCTCTTCTGAATAATTAGCAATGTTTTGAAATCAGACTTCACCAAATTATGTTCATCTAAATGAAGAATGCCACCTTCCCCCAAAAACTTCTTCCTATTTATGGTTTTCTACAATGTCCTCAACAAGACCAGTATCAAAAATGACTCAGCCTTTTTATGAAATCTGTCTCCAACCTGAAGTGACATGGCATTCCCTTTTCTGAAAGGTGGCGTATAATACAATAGTCTTGGAGTGTTATGATATGAATCAAGTAACAGTAACTCTT
Organism: Capromys pilorides; assembly: GCA_004027915.1. Lineage (NCBI taxonomy): Eukaryota > Metazoa > Chordata > Mammalia > Rodentia > Capromyidae > Capromys > Capromys pilorides. The sequence goes on along the minus strand of PVKN010035091.1, from coordinate 9,616 downwards.
CTCTGAAATGCTGTTGGAGTTTTTATCAACATTGAGATATAAAGTTGAACTGTAAGATTATCACTGGGCTATACAAATAACAATTAATGCTTACAATTATCTCTTCTTTTTTTGACCAATTTTGCATGCTTCTTGTGGTAAGCTGAACAACTAATTTGAAGACAACAATATGCAGTGTAACAACCATTGTTGAGTTACTGTCATTGTGTTTAGTGAAATTCTGTACGATCCCTCATTTTATTTTTGCTATTATTTATTGTCTTTAAAAACTAAAAACAAACAAAAAAAAACTTTAAAGATTACACAAGAACCTTACCCATCAGTGCTGTCTTAAATAGAACAGTAATTTTCTAACTTTACCTCCCAAGAATTACATTAAAATGCAAACCTCATCTCACCCAATTTTAACATCCTGCGAGCACATCCTGAGGTTGACACTCATTCAAAAGAAGCAAATTCCATATCCACTGAGCTTGAGGTGTTTATTTGTACAAGCACAGGTATGTGCAAATGTGGCAAACTTGGAGAACCACGTGTTTGTAAGGTAAAATAGGAAACATTTCTACCTCTCTCCATCCCAAGAATGCCTTTGTAAATTTGGGATATAAATGACGCACGGTGCCTTCCAATGCCTCTGTTTTATATTTCCTGGAAGTGCCTAAGCTCTTGTTTCTCTACTGGTAGTCAAAATTGTTTGGACTTTGTGCTTCCTGGATTATGCAAAATGTCAGCTCCCTAGGAGATTTATTGGTCTAGATTATGTAACAGTGCACAGAAGAGCTTGGTTTTTAGAGCTGGTTAATGTTGCAGGAATGAAGGGAGACTTCTTGTGCCCTTCACAGGTCTGATCACATTCAGGAAATAAACTGATGATAGGAGGTTTCATAGGATAAAAGCTATGCAAATACGTCAACTGGCATTGAAGGAAACTGAGTATCCAATCATCTATCAGGTGCAGAAACACACAGGTCATTTTTATTTATCAGGGAGAGGGAATTGGGACATGGAGGAGATTTAGAGAGCCAGAGAATGAATGACTTTTCTAAATGAATGGGCCTGTCGCCATGGTGATAGCTTCCATGGGTCCACGTGGGCCTTAGGCTTGGGGTCAGTTCCAGACTTGCTTTCCGTGGTGCCCATCAGTCCCTGTGGGGTTGTGAGCAATCTGAAGAAGGGCTTTAAAATCAGGGAGCAACCAAAACAGAAAATTATTAGGCAAAGGGAGGAACTTCAGAGGCAGTCTCCCTGCATTTACTGTTCTCTCACTCTTTTAGGTCAAAGTAGTAGCATTCCAAGGCGACATATTTTAAGGCATCGTTTTTTAAACCTCAGAAATATAGAGTGTTTAATACAAATTCCAATTATCTGTCTATTCAAGCTCCTTCCCTTCATCATTTGGGGAATTTCTCTTTAAAAACTTACAGATTTGTAAATTTTCTTTCTTTCTTTCTTTCTTTCTTTCTTTCTTTCTTTCTTTCTTTCTTTCTTTCTTTTCTTTCATTCTTTCCTTCCTTCTCTTCTGTACCTTTATCATTTCCTTTTATTTTCAATTTCCCTTTTATCTTCGAAAGCAGTTGCTGGTGCATATAATTTGAGATATATGGAGTATTTTGGCACAGGTTCCTCTTTACTATCTCTTCTTCCCTCATAGAAAGACAACTTCCTTCACACAATTTATTTAATCCAGAGCTAGCCTGAGACATCTGGCAGAGATAAGTTGGGGAGAGAGTCAAAGTCAGTGTTTGTGGAGCCTAAAGTTTATGCAAGTAGCACAATCCTCTGTCACACAAAAATAGCAATTCAAAGTATCAGTTATGATACCAGCTGTGAATTCTGGCCCTGCTCCTCTGTGGAATGCCCTTGTATGAGTCATTACAGGAAATTTAGGGTGAAGCAGGTACTACCAGAATGCCACACTCATCCCGGGACGGCTGCATCACTCTGCTCAATCATCATGCTCCACTAGCATGTATCCCACTTACCACAAGCTTCACACATCCTCAGCTTGACTGCCTTTAACTGGATTCCAAGAAGAATCATGGTGCTGACCTCATGGCTTCCCACACTACCCAGTTCTTGGTACAGATGTTGGGGAGGTCACCCTTCAAACAAGCAGTGATCGTGCCACAGTGCAGACCAAAGAACTCATTTTGTTAGTATTTCCAAGCATTTGCCTGTAGCATCTCTTTGAAAGCCTTGGAAAGAAGCCTGCCTTTTAGCTTCATCATAAATTCATTCACTAAAGAAATGCCTGTGAACCCAATATTAGTCAGTGGCCGAAGGAAGAATGGGATTAGGAGTACTCTATCTTATACAGCCTGTATACATCAGCAAGAGAAGCAATACTTTCATATACTTAACACACAGCCCACCACCTCAAATGTGAAGGAGACAACAGCTTTTCTTCAAGCGTTTAAAAGGCCTACAAGAGTCTTCATCCTACAGCAGAAAGCTTGCTCGAGCTTACTTTGCCCAGGAATGCTACACCAGCATAGTTCTAGGTCACACCACAGCAGCGTGTTTTATCACTTGCCAGGGCCAGCTGTCATGGACCCAGATTTTGGGGCTAGGCTCTGAGGAAGCAGCCTCTGCTGCAGCCACTGGTGAAGGCACTGTGCTGGTCGGGTTTCTACAGCAACCTGCCATGAGCTGTGTTCAAAACTTCTACTGTCTGCGATATTCTATTACCAATTCCAATGGCTGCCATTTTCCTAAACTCCACTTTTTCTGCAAACAGATGGCCTTCAAGCTCCTAGAGCATCAAGAGTGGTATATACGCCACTATTTTCACAAAACAAACTGCTTGACTTTGCACAATGCTGCCCTAAATTGCAGAGATTAATTAAGTTCAGAGTTTCATGTGCTTTAAGGCCTAAGCTAGGTGCCAGGTGATGACAGTTAAAAATCCTATGAGGATAATAGATTATTCTTCCAGCAAACATCAGAATAAATCATGAGGCTTACAGTGTGATTGCTACACAATAGGACCATCACAAGAGTGCTTAGCCCAACAAAAGATTTTAGTTGAGAACAATAATATTGTAGATATGATTCCAGCATCAAAATGTTTCTTCTACCAGTTTCCAAGTAAATAGCCTTGGGAAGCTTACTGCATTTATGTTTGCTTCAGTACTGTAATCATTAAAAAGGCAGTGAAGCTGGCATCATATCACTACATTATATTTAGGGTAGCATTTACATAGTCTGAATGCTTGGATACCCCAATAGTTTCATTTTGAGTCTCATTCCTCTGCGTGATAATGTTAGGAGGTGGGTCTGAAAATTGATTGAGTCAGGAGGTCAAAGCCCAAATGAAGGGACTAGTGTCCTTATAGAGAAACCAGAGTTTCCTCTCCAGCTGGGATGTAGTTAGAAAACATTCACAAACAGGGGACAGATTTTCATGAAGCAGCTGGTACACTAGGACCTTGATCTTAGACCTCCCAACTCTGAGAAGTAAACTTAGTCCCAAGTTGATGTCAAGACTAAGACAAACATTGTGACATAATGTTACTGTAAGGTTAAGTATATATGTACAAGGCATGTGTCACACACTTTACGTGTGCTGAATCCATGTGTAAACATGGACATTAGTTAACCAGTAAATTAACATTTCATCTCATAGATTCATGTCCAATGCATTAAGGGAAATAAAGTCAACTCCAAAACTTCTAACCTCATGCCATGGAAGAAGCACCTGTACACTCAGCTTACTGCATGGAGCATCCTCTCCTCTCCTTCCAGCCCAGCCTACATATTTCATTGTTTGAAGAGATTTATGTTCTGGCATCCCTGTTAAACATGTTTTACTTCTGAAAAAATGAGAAGTAAGATAAAGTAAAATATGAGTGCTAAAATATCAACTTCAATGTTGGTCAAGGTGATGATGATAAAGATTCTTATGTTTAGACCTCTTGGCATTCTGCTGCTGTGGAACTTACCCACTCAGCTTGGCCATCTCAGTTTAGAACACATTCCTCTGCTCATGGGCCTTTGTATGCATGTGTTGCATCCTATGAAATTTATGTCAGTCAGAAGTGAAGCTGGGCATCCTGTAGGAGCTTTGTCCATAAATTTAAGGAAAAAGAATGGCTTACTTGTGTGCCTCTAACTATGTCCTTCATGTTCACCAAATTGCTAAGTCCTCACTCATGCCCAGGAAAGAGTGAGAAGATAGGAAAAGATCAGGAGAATTAAGAGAGGAGATGGTCAGTGAGTCCTTGCCTTTTAACCAGTGACTAATGAGGCATTCAAACTCAATAACTAAGAGTATCACTGATTTATTTAAACCATACTGAACCTCAAAGAAGACTCACACAATCTACTCTTAACACAGCTGGGTGTTTTCGCTTCAACTGCCTGGCTAACCTCTGCTTGGATGAGGTAAATCTAACACTTACTCTGAGGTCCAGGTAGAGGAGATAGAAATGACACAGAAAACTCTTTTTAAGGGCAACCAAGGCACAAGAAAAAAACAAAGTGGAAACAAACAAAACCCTTTTAAGATCTCGACTCAAGGATTGCACTCATGCCATTTAGCAAGGGAAGTCATGTGGTCAGATCCACAGTTACCATGTGAGGGAACACTGGGTCCAGGAGGAAGCCACAGCAATAGCGAGAGGCGTGGAAGCATGACAAACGAGGACCACTGACTTCTCCTGTTCAACTTTTTTGTTGTTGTCGTTGTGGTACCAGGGATCAAACTCAGGACCTTGTGCTTGCCGGGCAAGCATTTGTTCTAATTAGTCATCTCCATGGCCCCTTGCTTCTCCTGTTAAAGCCTCAACAAAAATTGACAATTAAGATAATGCTTGGCGACAGCCTCTGCTACATGCTATTTATGGCACAAGCATCCCTTTCGGGACCCTTCGTCCCATTGACAACAATAACAGATATGTGACAAGCTTGAAACTCTTTCATGGCGTAGTGGTGTCTGGCATATGGTAGATGCTTAGAATATTGTTGATAAATAATGAATAGTTTTATGCCTTGATTATTAGCTGAACTCATTGGGCTCTATCTAGAAAACTTTGCAATAATATAAAGTTAGATATTACACTAGTTTTCAATAAATATTTTGTTATTATTAATTCTGGATTAGCACACTGACTTTCAAATATAATTGGTTCAAATGCAGTTTTGAAACATTTTTTTCAATTCCTCTACAATCCTTTTATTTTATTTATTTATTTATTTATTTATTTATTTATTTATTTATTTTTGTCTTTTTGAGACAGAGTCTCACTATGCAGTTCAGGCTGGCCTTGAGCTCACTTTTGTAGCCCAGGGTGGTCTCCAACTCACACCAATCCTCCTGCCTCAGCCTCCCAAGTGCTGGGACTACAATCATGCACCACCACACCCAGCTATAATCCTTTTAGTAGTATCACAATCTCCACCTAAAATTTCAAGACTCTTTTCCTTTAAATTATAGTTTTATTCTATTTAAAAATATTCTGTCTTGGAGCTGTGGAGAAAGCTCAGTAGAATAAGTGCCTTGCTGGAAATTGCAAGGTCCTGAGTTTAATCCACAGTACCAGAAAAGAGAGAGAGAGAGAGAGAGAGAGAGAGAGAGAGAGAGAGAGAGAGAGAGAGAGAATAACAAAAAAAAAGAAAAATTCTGTCTTTAGCTTCCTGATTTTAAGTTTTACTTTTCACTCTTTAACATTTGTTTAGGACTCTGAAATTTAAGAATGTATCTTGAAAAATGATGATGTAACCAAATTCAGAATACCAATGAAATGTAGTACTGTACACTCAAAAGTATATCTTGATTTTGCATCATTAGGCTTTTTAAAAAATTATTTTTAAAGAGAATACAAAAATAGAAAAACAAACAAACCCAAAATTTTAGATGATACAGAATTTCACTAAACAAAGTGATAGGAATTCAACAATGGTTGTTATAATGCATATTTTTGTCTTCAAATTGGTTGTTCAGATGCCTAGATATAATATTGGAAGATTGGGGTTGGGGAAATAGCTCAGTAGAATAAGCGCTTGTCTGGCAAGCACAGGGTACTGAGTTCAACCCCTGGTACTGGAAAAATGAAAGAACCAAGACTGGAAGATTGGTCAAAAATTATTTTAAAATTTTAAAAAGAGATAGATAAAATGATAATATCAACTATTCCTTTCAAGAGAGCAGTAGAAATCAGTAGTACAATTACCGAAGCTATCCTACATATATACATGTATTTCTTTTCCCTTTCATTCTTTCTTTCTTTCTTTTCTACTGTGTCATCCCAGTTTACTAGGTTTAATTTTAAAATTCAAAGAAAGACTATCGTTACCCAAAGGGAAAAGATACGTACTGTGACAACATAAATATCACCTTTGGTTGAAGATTGACTTAAAGCCTCCAGTTTTACTGTATGTTCACATATGTGGTAAGATTCACAAGTAATTCAGAGCAGACAGCAGACTATGTGAATGAAAAATGACATCAAAATATCTATAGTAGGAAAACTGGCATGTTTAAATACATAGCTATCTTAAGCATCTGATGAGCGTGCATTTAAGAATGTCACCTGATTCAATGTGTACTTAAGTATTTTCTGAGCATGGACTAACTGTACAACTTCAGGCTAAACTCTGTGGGTGTGCAAAGACCAGAATGCCATGACAGTCAGCATTGTGGAGCCCCCCTTCAATCTTCTCTGACCCTGGTCACTCAGTGTGGTTTTAGCATCACAGGCCATTGTTCTTTGGGTGATATATAAGGTCCACATTTAATAAATCTTGAGAGTGGAACCCTCATCAGTAGAGTGAATGCCCATGGAAAAGACATTTCTTAGACCAGCCATGCCACTTCCCCCAGGTGAAGACCAGAGAAAATGCACCATCTGTGACCTGGAAAGTGGATGTTCTCATACACCAAATCTATTGTTTGGCTCTTTGATCATGAACTTATCCCATATTTAAAAGGAGAGGGGGACCACTTAGCCTATTTCTTTCATTTTAGAGAAAAATCACTAACTTGATTTTTACAGCATTTCTAATTGAACCTATTTTCATTAAAGGAGACTGACTGTTTAAATGTGAATGTCTGTGCCCCTGAAACTCCTCAGGCTGAAAGACTCATCTTCACCACGAAAGTGTCAGGAGCTCAGGCTGTTGGGATGTGATTAAACCTTGTGTTCATTAATTTCCCATTGCTGTGACTGTACTATGATAAACAACTTACCAGGGGCACAGATTTATTTTAGCTCATGGTTCAAGGCTTTCTATCCATGACAGGTTGTCTAAGTCACCTTGGATCTTGAGGAGAGGAAGGCCATTATGGCAGGAAATACATGGTAGAACAAAGCCTCCCCTCTTATGGAAGCCAGGAAGAGAAATAGAGACCAAGAGTGGTAGCACCATTACAATCCCTTTATGTGCATGCTACCAATGGCACATTTTTCGCCCACTCTGCCCCACCTTCTAAACTTCCAAACACCTCCAAAAGGTACCGCAGGCCAGTGTCCTTTGGGGGATATATAAGATTAACATATAATAAATCTTGAGGGTGGAACCCTCATCAATAGCATGAATTTCCATAGAGAAGACAGAAAACTGCCACTTCTACCAAGTGAAGACCAGAGAAAATGCACATTCTATGGTCTGGAAAGTGGGCCTCCCAAACACTGAATGTGATCATTTAACACTTTGGTAATAGACTTCTCAGGCTTCAGAAATCTAGGAAATTAATTGCTCTGCTCATATATGTAATATTTTATTGCACCAGCTAAAAAGCTTAAGACAGTGAAACTCAGAGGACATATTTAAATAGTATTCTGAAGGAAGGAGCAAACCACAGATTTCGCTTGGGTTCAAATCAAAGCACTACCATTTTTTGGAACACAAGAATGTTTCCTGTGCCTTTTCATGGCAAACTATTGTAATGAATATTCCTGCTCCATGAGGGTGTTGTGAGGAAAGGGAAGTGAATACAGGGTCAAGTGTTCTGGACCAAGAGCTATCATGCCTCGGTGCACTGTGCTGAGATCAAGCAATGAAATTCTAACATGGCTTCCCTGCATCCATAGCCATGTGCATTTCTCGACATCTTCATGGTTTAAGCTTATGGGATGACTAGATAAAAACATAAAACTCAGATTTACAATGCTGGTCAACAGTAAGGTGCTTTAAAAACTTGTACTTATTTATTAATAACAAATACATTTCTACTCTTCTGAAGTCTTAGAATGAGTGGGGGGAAAAAAAATAGAATGAGTGGGGAGTAAGTGGAGTCTGCAGATAACAAAATGTTGCTGGGAACTAGCTGGCCAACAGAATTGCTGATGAAGAGAAGTGTGTGACATGAGTTATTAGTGTGCACCTTAACAGTTTGAAAATGACATACACCTATTGATTTGCCAGTTTTGCATTTCAGGACCAATAATTTTGCTTAGAATCCAGTTTCCTACTGGATTCCTAAGTATCCTGACCCTCATTCCCTTTATTGCGTGTTCTGCCAAGAAATCAACTGCTACTTACAACCTGTTTTCTGAGAGGTTCTGGTTGTAATAGTATTGGTGAAACAATATGTGAACAGAATATCTTTAAAGATTTAAAATATTTCCTTGGTTTTCAGTTGTCATACAAACACATAATTAGACACTTATTTTTATCAAATTCTCCTTTGTTCTTTCATTTCAAATTATCTTCTCAGTTTTCAGAGAAATGATAATACTCTGGAGTAATTTTTTTGTTTTGTTTTGTTTTATTTTGCTGTGTTTTTTAGCTCACTCTTTGGTTTTATGTTTATCACTTGGTAGAATGATATACGCCAGGCACAGAGACAAATATTCGCAAGCTTGATGGGCTGGTGCTCTGGGGAAACCAAAGTTTAGCCTCTAGAGAAATGGATGCAATAGACAAGTAGCTTTGGCAGAGATGCCAGGTGCTTAGATACTTTATGAAAACCTATCACAAGCAGAATCTGTCCAGGTTTATAAGATTGAGCCTAGGCAATTATTTTTTTTCTCAAATGATGTGCATATTTATGCTTATGTTATAAGCAACATCTATCTAGCCCCTTCTGGGAATTAGTAATTCAGAAACTTTGACCATTATCTCTCATCTTTGGGTATATCTTCTGTTTTTTTTTTTTTCTTTGCTAAGGACACTGAGATCCTCCCTTTACTGCTTGTGCGGAAGAGCACAGTATGATGCCCCAGTGGTGTCTTGCATGAGATCTGTCTGTTGGACACCTTACTCATACTTCTACAAAAATCTCATTCACTTACACAGGGCTGAATTGTGTCACTATGGTGATGTAAGTATAGCAACCTTCAGTACTGTGTCAACAGGCTGCTGGTAGCCATGCATGCCAAATACTACAGGCAAAAGACACCTGGATGGGACAAAATAAAGTCTGGGATATGGTCAGATAAAGATCTACCTGTTGCCAAAAGTAGGAGGCGGAAGCATCGTAAATTATTTTTCACTTTTTACAATTCCTTCCTGTTTCTTTTTCTTTGCGATACTTATTCTTCTTGAAATTAGGCAGTTTTTTTGTTTGCATTTCCATCCCCCACAACATGTAATTAGTGTAGTCAAGGAGGTCTCTACTTCACTTTTCTCTATATCCATATACTGGAGGAGGAGAGGAAGAGGAGGAGAAAGAGGA
>PVKN010035090.1:0-11702 GCA_004027915.1 Capromys pilorides | reverse complement strand
TATTGTTTAGACAAGATATCAGGTCTGCATCTTGTCCTCTGAATACTATGAAGACAACAGTATGCATGGTATTAATTATTATAACCATCCTACTAACTTGTTTTGAAACTGTTTCATTGCTATTTTATCTTTTTTCTCATGAAAATGAATAAAAAATAATATCAGAAAAACTTTTTTTTCTGGCACAGGAACCGTGTGTGTGTGTGTGTGTGTGTGTGTGTATTCCTTTTGCTTTTCCATTATTTCTTTTCTTCCACTCCCCTAAAGCAGGTTCTCTTTCCTGTGGAAGTTTCTTCCCATTTTACAACGTCCATTGTACATTTTGTATATTTACTCCCTCAGCTTCTCACACTAGAGAGACAATATGATGTTTACGCTTTTGCGTCTGGTTTATTTCGCTTATGAGTATGGCCTCAAGTTTCATCCATTTATCTATAAAAGTCTCCAGTTTATCCTTCATGGCTGAATAATATTTCTTCATATGAAAACACTGTATCTTTTTTATCCATTCCTCAGTTGATGGGCATTTGGGTTGTATCCAAGATTTAGCTATTACAAATCGTGCTGCTATAAACATGGGTGCAGGTATGTCTCTGTGGCATGATGTTTTTAATTCTTCTGTAAAGAATATCTGGGTCAAATGGGACCTCTAATCCTAGTTTTTTGAGCAAACTCCACACTGATTTCCACAGTGATCACACCAGTCTACACTTCCACTAACAATGGAGAAGGGTCCCTTTATCCCACAGCCTCTCAAGCATGTGTTATTGGTTCATTTCCTGGTACCAGCCATTCTTTCTGGGGTAAACTAGATTCTCAGTATTGTTGTCCTTCACACCTCCACAGTGACCAGTGAGGTTGAACAGTTTTTCCTGTATTTATTTGCCATTTGTATTTCTTCCTCTGAAAAGTATGTGTTCATCTTAGATGCCCATTTGGGGGGTTGGGTCTTTACATTTGGGACATCTGATTTTTTTTTTTTACTTCTTTATAAGTTCTCAGTAGCAATCCTTGTCTGAGGAGCAGCTGGCAGGCATTCTTCCCACACTGTGAGTTGTCTCTTCTCTTTGTTGGGGGTTTCTCTTGCTGTGAAAAAGCTTTTTAATAAAATGGGATCCCAGTTACTGATTCTTTGTGAAGTTCCTGTGCAATCAGGACTTTTCAGTTATCAAGTCTTTGCCTACACCAATGTCTTCAAGAGTTCTACCTATTCTGTCATCCAGTAGATTTTGTAACAAACATTCAAAGAAAAAATTCCAAGCCTACCAAAAAATCCTTTCAAAAGAAGAAACATTTCCCAAGTTGTTCTTGAGACCAGCATAAGCCTAATACACAGACCGATAAAGACATTACAAGGAGGGGAAGGTGCAGCTAATAACACTCATGAACATAATTCAAGCTATTAACAAAATATAAATCCATCAGTGTATGAGACGGTAGTCTGCCATGCACAAGTAGATTTGAACCCAAGATTAGTTTGAATGTGCTAAAACAGATCAGTATACTTTTTGAAGTATCTCAGTCATTCTTCTCTCGTTACTGGGTATCTAGTTACTTTTTATTCGTTGCTGGGACAAGTACCCGACACTCAAAATGAAGGAAGGAAAGGTTTATTTAGCTCACAGTTGCTGGAGGTTTCAGTGCATATTCAGCTGGCCCAAGGCTGAGTGGAACAGGGCAGAGAGCATCCAGTTCATGGCGGCGGAACAGCAACAATCATGACAGAGGCAATAGACTTTCCAGGGCACAGAAAGCAACAGCCTGAGTCTCTCTCTGTCTCTCTTTATAGTACAGTCAGGCTCTCTGCCTTAGCCTATCCACCTTAGGCCACACCCATAATCCCAGAAGGACTCAGACCCATAATCCCATCCATACTAAAACACATAATCCCAGTGGATCATGACTCAAGTCTCAAACTCTAGAAGTCCCTGCCACATGATTGCATCAGGCTTTGGGGGGACAACTAGACATAAACCATAACACTGGGACAAATACCTGACACCCAAAATGAAGAAAAATTTTATTTAGCTCACAGTTAGTGGAGGTTTCAGTCCATACTCGGCTGGCTCTAAGGCAAGTGGTAGCAGTTCATGGCAGCAGAAAACAACAAAGAGCAGAGGAGGCGCAGCAGCTGTGGCATCTATCAAGCCTCTCTCTCGCCCTTCTACACTGAATGCAAACACCTGAGCTCCTCTGAAATGGCCCAGCTTTGACAGTCAAGCTCCTCCAAGGAAGTGGGGGTAGGGGGCACTGTTATGAGCTCTAGGCCCTCAGTGGAACTGGTTACTATCTAGTGTGTGGGTAGATTCCTTGCACTTGTAGTGCACGATTCTTGGATGATTCATTTTAAAATACTATTATAAAAGTGTCCTGTACTATATCGTTCACCTTGCAAAAACCCAAACCATGACAAAATTGTTACCAGGTGAGTGGGGTTACTACTGTGCTATCGCCTGGTCACATGATTTAAATAACTTTGTCATTAATTTGGAAATGTTTTGAGATACTGGCCAAGGAGACCTGGGTGCTATGAGCTGTATTGGAGACTCAGAGTGGAGCCCAGAAAATCAGATGGAAGTGCTGCTGGGTAAGAGGAAGCTCGGGAGGCTTCAGCTGAGAGGAACTGCCCTGGGTGCTGAGTGAACCCGGAAGCATGTTGTGCTTTGATAGAAATGTGCTCTGCCTTTTGCTTGTGTTTGGAGACATTGCCTGGGTGGATTAAGAAGAATATCAATGCAGCCTACTCCTCAGAAGGTGGCACAGTTGCTGTTGAGAGCTGAGGGCCAGATCTGTGTTTGAAGCTGGGAAGGAGGAGCCAACGAGGTGGTGGGAAACACTTGGCCAGAGGGGAGCTCTGATGGGCTTTTGATCGGAAGCAAGGACAGAACTCTGAACATCAGCTGAAGCTTTTCACCTGAACATGGGTGGATTTAAGCAGCAGGAGATCCCTGATTCTTAGTCTTGCCATGCTTTGTAAAAATTAATGGGAAACAGGGACTGTGATTGTAATAATTTTTAAATATCATATATATTTATAATCAGGTTAATTAATCAAAGTATTATGTTTTAGTCTTAAATTTTGATCACCCCTTAAAAATTATGTTTTTAGTGCTGGAATGAGTACAAAGTGTGCATATGTACTTGTAACATTAATATAAACCTACACAGATCAAGACATGTTAATTTTTCACAAATCTGCCACTAGAGATTAGTTTAAGAAATTTGTAAAGCACCTGCTTAGGGAGACACAAGGAGCAGGATTCGATCCCCAGAGTGCTGTGCAGGCCCTGCCCTCAGGGTAAGCTGAGACAGCTAATGAGACTGAGTATGATGGCGCGTGCCTATAATCCCGGCACTTGGGAGGATGAAAACAGGAGGATCACTACGAGTGAGACCCTATAGACCCTGTACTAAATACATTAAAAAAAGGAAAGAAAGAAAAAGAAATTTGTATGGTCATCGAGTTAACCAGGGGTAGACTGTGGTGGATAGCTAACTGGTGGTCAACTTCTTACACCTGGCTAAATTAAACCAGCATGGTTCTGCATGTGGGAAGCCCACCTGAGGGTTGTTGCCAGCCGCATAAAGACAGAACAGGAAAAGCTGTTAGGGACGCTGGTTGGAGACGCTGTTGGGGCTGCTGGAAGCTGCTAGTGCTCTTGGGCTGCTCTGCTGGAGGAACTTGTCGTGTCAACTTTCCCACTGAGCTTTGGAGAAGCTTGGGTCCTCATCTTGAGCATCGATTCCTGGCTCCACAGACCAAGACGGTGCACTGCTCAGCCTCATGAAGCTTGTCGCATTGGCTTTCCTGATGGAAACAGCTTTCTTCATCGCTAGAGGACCTTGGGACCTCACTGTTCCTGAGGACAGCTGTGGTACACTTGAGGGAGCTCTGCTGTTTACCTTGAGCAAGGGTCCTATCTCTCCGACAGGCCTGGCTGTCCCTTGGTCTCTCCATGGCTATCGAGGGACAGAGCCATTGAGTAAGTATGGGCTTTGAAAACTGTCCTTTTATTCTCTGGTTTACCAAGACTGATCGAGTCCTTGTCCTGCTGGAGGTCACTCGTGTTGCTTTTAGTCTTTTGTTCTTATCGACGACGCTGAAGCAAGTGTCTTCAGGGACATGTCTCCTACGCATGTACGTGTGCACATACATACCCAGGATGAAATCCTAGAGCAGCGTTTCCAGGCCAACCAGAACATGCATTTGAAGTTCTCACACATGAGGGCCGGCCAGATAGCTCAGCGGACTAAAGCGCCTGCTTTGGCACAGCACAAAGTGGGTTCGATCCCCAGTGTGCTGGGCTGGCCCCACCCCGAGGGCGCGCTGAGACAGGGACTGAGACTAGCCGTGGTGACGCATGCCTGTAATCTCAGCACGCATTTGAGAGGCTGAAAACAGGCAGCTCACCACAAGTCCAAACTATGTAGAGACCATCCTGTGGATCTGTAGACCCTGTCCTAAAATACAAAATAAATAAGTAAATAAATGAAGTTGTCACCTATGTTGCCCCAAGGTCTTCCAAGGAGACCGCCCTGCTTCTACTTCTCCCACGAACACCCCATTGCTTATTCTTTGCATTCCCCTTATTTTGATGTCTGTGCAACCTCACAACCCATTCACAACCCACAAAGTCACTTGCATTAATCTCCGGGTGACCTTCCTGCTCCCACCTTTGCCAATTTTTCCTTTACATTATTGCACTTTTTAAAAATTTATAGTAGCGCCTTAGTAGCTGTCAGGGTTGGTTCGTCCATAATTAATAACGGAAGCGTGTGCACCCTGCAATCAAATATAGGTGCAAATCTGAACCCTTTCACTTACCTGCCCTTAGGAAATAATAAACCCTGATTAAGGGAATAGAGCTAGCTCTCTCCAGGCGAGTTCCGCAACCTCTGAGGTTCTGTTCCCTCATCATAATCATGTGGGATGATACCTTTCAGGATTTAAGAAAGCAATATATAATACATAAGCCACTTAATCAATGTGAAATGAGCCTGACGCCCACTCCTGCCTTTCCAAGCCTCCCTCGGCTGGGCTAAACCGAGCTGCCCTCTAGACCCAGCCCGTTTCCATAGCAGCCTCTGCCAGGACTCAGAAGCCAACTGGATCTTTGGCTTCTCAATTGTCCCCTGCAGGTCAGAGCAGCCGCCAGTCCCCACCTCCCCTGGGGCTTCCTGGGGAACTGCTGATGGCAGGCTGACATTCTGTGGCCCGTGGCTCCAGGCAGTCCTGAGAGCCTGGCAAGAGCTCGTTTCCTCTTCATTGGTTCCTGCAAGCAGAAGGTACTTGTGCATGTTAATTGCCCAGGCCCTTGTACTTTAAATTAATCGAGTTAATAACAGAGACTGGTTCACTTCATCAAGCTTCTTGTGGGTTCTCCTGTGGCTGTGAGGACGTCTGCATTAAAAACGCCAAGCGATTGAGATTCTGTACTATATGTACTCTGGCTTGTTACTGTTTTTCTATCTTTGTTTCTGCTGTTTTTACTCTTTAAAATAAAATTTTAAATATTCAAAAAAAAAAAAAAAAAACGCCAAGCGTCCTTGGGCCCTCAAGGCCTTTGAGGGTTTACTTATTGCCGCTGTTCTGCTCCGTGTTCTAGGTTCCATTCTTTGCCGCTGTCGCCTGAGGATGTAGTTTCCTTGTGGCTTTGCCACGAGCTGTGTTTGTTTGCCGGGCCTGGGTGCTGCCTCTTCCATCCTCACAGCGACCGCTAAGACAGCCGCGTAAAACACTTCTTTACTGCCTTTAAGCTGAGACTTGAGCCACTTACGCACAGATCAGTCCCTGTGGGGCTGCCGAGCGCCACCGGAACCCTGCCAGGGAGGCAGCTTTGGCTACTTTGAGACCCTTCAAGTTTGGAACAATTTTCCTACGGGAGTCAACATCCACCCAACTCTAACTTCAGCCAAAAAGCCCTGGTTTTTCCCACAGTTACCCACCACCTCTGAAAAGATTATATTTCCCATGGCCTGGAAGATAGCTCAGTAGAATAAGTGCTTGCCTGGCAAAGGCAAGGCCCTGAGTTCAATCTCTGGTACTGCAAAAATAAATAAATTAATTAATTAATTAATTAATTTTGGGCCAGCAGGATAGCTCAGTGGTCTAAAGCACCTGCTTAGGCAACTTCAGGGACCATGGTTCGATCCCGGGCACCACATGCTGCGCCAGCCCCAACCCCAGGGCAGGCTGAGCCAGCCATAACATAAATAAATAAAGTTTTATTTTTTTAAAAAAGGATTATATTTCCCAACATTTTCTCATCAAGAGAACTGCCTGAGTGCCTGCTAAGGAACTCAAAACATTCCCAGTTCTACTCTGTACCCTAATTCTGTAAACGCCTGGGGTTCTGTATTTTTAGCAAGCTCCCCAGGTGTTTGTTGTTGCTGTTGTTATTTTTTGGTGAAAACATTTTTCTACAAAATTAAACTTTCTGCATTTGAAGGCTATTAATATCCTTTTTTCTTTATTTCTTTTCTTTTCTTTTCTTTCTTTCTTTCTTTCTTTCTTTCTTTCTTTCATTCCTTCTTTCTTCCAGTACTGAGGATTGAACTCAGGACCTTGCGCTAGCCAGGCTAAATATCTGTCCTTAAACTTCTCTTTCTCTACCATGTATTCCTTGTTCCTACAACAAAACCTAAGAAACGATCTCTAACCTGCCTTCCAACCTGTTTGTCCTTCGACACAAATAGGCCCTCACAGTTCCCACTGATAGACGATAGCGTGTACGGAAAGTCTTCACGTGTTCTTTTGCTTGTGGTTCTAGCGGGCGTCCACTGCCCACAGGCCTTGGTGAGGACCATAGAGGACAAGCTCAGCAGCTCCGGTGTGTGGCGGGAGGCATCCTGAGGATGCAGCCTAAGGCATGAGTAGGAGCTGACCTAAAGAAGCCTGGGAGAGCCAGGGTTCGACTCTCCGCCTACTGTGCTGGCCCCGTCCCCAGGGAGATGAGATGGCAAAATTGAGACTGGACGTGGTGTCGCGTGCCTGTAATCCCAGAGGCCCCAGAACTTCCCTTGCCAGTCCCCCCTTCTCTTTCATTTTATTACTTTTGTATCTATTGTTAGTTTCTTTTGTTTTTCTGAAACTGTCTCCCCAAATTTAGAGCTTTTCCCTTTAAATATTGACCTGAGTTTTGCTTGCTCAAATTTTATCTCCTTCGGAAGCTTTACCCTGTCCCTCAGTGCCTGTCCCTCCCACAGTTGCGTGAAATCTCTTCGGGACTGGCTCCTTCTGAGGGTCCAGCCCTGTCTGACTGCCTATAATAGTTCTACCTAACTCAGCTGCCTGCAACACTTTTCTCTTAAGAAGTACGAAGCCACCAGAGGACTTCCAATCAGGAATGGCGTGACCCGGCTTTCACTCTGAAGTCAGTCTTGAGAACTTGTGATGACCACAGTTATATGTTTATAATCCTTTTCTGCTTTTGGACCTTATATAGAAGCAATGAAAAGAATAGAGAAAGAAATCCTGCCACCTCAATTTTAGCTCTACTAGGGTACAAATACAGTTTGCAGGCTTCAAATTTGTTAAAATGTCCCTTAAGAAGTTAACCCAGGGCAGAAAGTAAAGACCAGAAATGTGAAGACTGGTGAAGGGGTTCAGAAGTGTCAGAAGAGATTACCTTAGCACGCTCTTCCTGAGGGGCGCCCAAAGTGCAAACCTTGAGTAGTCAAGAAACTGCCCTAGCCCGAGTATGCCACAAGCATTTATAAAGTTTATTTATAGCACAAGTGTGGAAACAAGGGTGGGCAGGGTTGGTGCTGGGTGTCTCCTGGGCCTGTGTGCTAAGTTCAACAAAAAACGAGAGATTTGCAGAGCCAGGGCATCGAGAAAGATAAACCCAGTTGGCAGTGTCTTAGAAAATCGCAGAGGGCCCCTGGGAAAGCTCCAAGCCAGCACAGGATCCTGAGAAGACCCAGATTTGCATGTGGGAACCCTGCAGTGCCAGGGCTGAAGCGAGAGCGGGCAAAGTCGCACGGGATAAAGCCCTGGGGAAGGAAATAATCAGATTGGCCCGGAATAGACACTGGCCTGGTCTCCCACATGCACAGGACTGAGGGGCCCATGGGACATACTGGTCACCTTCAGGGACCTAACACAAGCTACCACCCTTGCCCAGGCCTCTCCAGGGCCCCCAGGCCACCCTCTCCATCCCTCTCTTGTCCCCACAAATGTCCTCTCAAACCTCCTCTCCGGCTACTCCTCTACTCCAGCTGTAAAAATATCAGCAACTTCATCTCCTTTCATTACATTTCTCTTCTATTTTTTATTGATTTATGTATTTATGTATTGGCTACAGGATCTCACTATGCAGTTCAGACTCATAATGATCTTCCTGTCTCAGCCTCCCCAGCACTGGGATTAGCCACTACACCTGGTTTTGGAGTGGGCAAGGTGCTGGCATGGCATGCAGTACCCAGGGATTGAACTTGGGTCCTTGTACTTGCCAGGAAGGTGCTTAGACCACTGAGCTATCTCCCCAGCCCACTCTTCCCTTCTTCTTGATATACTTCCTTCCCCCACCCACCACATCCCAGTCAACTCTCAGTAGCATGCTATGGTCTTTCAGGGTCACTGATGAAAGAATAAATTGATAAAACAAGTTTTAACCAATATGAATGATACACGTCCAGCCCCGTTGATTGATAGGACCAGTCCAGATTTTCTCATTGCAACAGTGCAACCACACTTGATAAAGAGCTGGGAAGGTCAATAAACAGCAAAGCACAGCCAACGCCATGATTACACAACCAGGACACAGGCCTTGACTATAAAGGTCTCCAGGAACCTAACAGAGCATCTCCCCTTTAACTGGCCCTCGACCCTCAGCACAAAAAAGACAACGGAATGGAGAAAATGGGGCAACAAAAGCTCCTATGTCCCTCAAGGCTGATACTCTTGGCATCAACAGAGAGAAAGACAAAAGCCACACGGCTAAAACGCATCAAGGGATAAAAGAAGATTGTTACGTTACGTTACGTTACAACACTTCCATAACATGTCTGTGAGCTCAAAGATGATATAACCAAACAGATAGGGAATGTAATCGATAAAAACATCAGGACACAAATAAAAAGCTAACTGAGCTAACCAACATGGTACAGAACATGAACGACAGTTGTTTTGTTTGTTTGTTTCTTTTTCTTTTTTTTCTTTTTTTTTAACTTTATTTATTTATATTATGGCCGGCTCAGCCTGCCCTGGGGGTGGGGCCGGCGCAGCATGTGGTGTGGGGGCATCAAACCATGGTCCCTGAGGTTGTCTAAGCTTGCCTAAGCAGGCGCTTAAGACCGCTGAGCTATCTCGCCGGCCCTGTTTGTTTTGCTTTTTGAGATAGGGTCTCAGTCTGCAGTTCAAGCTGGGCTTGTGCTCACTGTTATAGCCCCCAGGCTGGTCCTGAACTCACATTGACCCTCCTGTCTCAGCCTCCTCCCCAGCGCTGGGATTAGAGTTGTCCACTGCTATAACTGGCTCCAAGCCTGCAAGGCTAGCCTGGGGCTCTGGGGCTGGCACAGCACACCCAGGGGATCCAGGGACCACTTGGCACGTGCTGCCAGGTATCGAACTCAGGTCCTTGCACTTGCCAGGTAGATGCTTATACATCTAAGCTATCTCCCTGGCCCCTTAATAACAGTTTACCAAAGAAGTGCAGTTCATGAAAAAATACCCAGCTGAAATTCAGGGTATAAAAAATTTTACTGAGTGTATGCACAGGCCACAGAAGTGACTCCTGTGAGGACAGAGTGTCAGAACGAGAAGGTTGGGATGTGGGAGTCCACACGACAAGAGAACATGCCACGACTCAGAATGGACCAAACAGCTGCTAGGTGACTCAAAAAAAAAAACCTAAGAAGAATAGAAATTAAAGAAGTAGAAGATGAAAACGGTACTTTTTATATCTGCATGCAGAAATCATAGCAAAAAGTTTTCCAACTATGCAGAATTCAACATACAGGTTAGTGAGGCCCTGTGGCAAGAGCCCCTCGGTGACACGTGGGAGCTACAGCCCCAGGAGGGCGGTTGTTATAAAAATGGAAGGAGGATCTAATGGCAACACTCCTCACCTCGTTAATGAACTTGAAAGGAAAGGTGCTCTGCTGGACTCCTTTCAAAAAGTTAGCAGTGGCCTGATGCTAAAAACGGACACAGGCATAAGCAGAGAAGAAAGCTATAGGTTGATGTCTTTAGCGAACATAGACGCAAGCGTCCTCAGCAATGCAAGGGCAAGCAGAATACAGCGAATCATTTAAAAGATCCTACGTCATGGCCACACTGGCTTCACCTCTGGGATGCAAGGACGGTTCAACACACAGAAATCAGTGAATGCAGTACCTCACACAAACAGAAACAAAGAAAAAGCCACGCAGTCGGGCGTGGTGGTGCATGCCTGTCATCCCAGCACTTGGGAGGCTGAGGCAGGAGGATGGGTGTGAGTTTGAGACCAGCCTAGGCTACAAAATGAGCCCAAGGCCAGCCTGAACGGCATAGTGAGACCCCTTCTCAAAAAGACAAAAAAAAAAAAAGAAAGAAGAAAAAAAATATGATCATCTCAATAGACACAAAGCCTTGGACAAGATCCAACATCCCTAAATGATAAAAATCCTGAAGAAAATACAGAATGGCCTCACTTAAGTCAGGTAAAAACCATTCATGGCAAATGTAATGATAAAGCTAGTGTCATATTAGATAAAGAAAAAGTGTAAGTTATCCTCTAAAATCAGGTATAAAACAAGAATGTTGACTCTTGCCAGACCTTTTCAGTGTAGTAAAACTTTTAACCAGAGTAGTCAGGAAAGAGGAAAATAGAAAGGATAAGTATAGAAAAAGAAAAAGACAACTATCTTTATTCAGATAGCATCAATTTTATATAGAAGACCTGAAAGCGTCCATGAGAGGGGCCAGCCAAATAGCTCTGCAGATTGAAGCACCTGCAAGCAGGGGCAGGGGCCGCAAGTTCGATCCCTGGGCCTGCCAAGCCAGCCCCATCCCCAGGGTGCACTGAGACAGCAATTAAGACTGGGTGTGGTGGTGCCGCCTGCAATCCCAGCTCTTGGGAGGCTGTAAACAGGCGGATCACTATGAGTCCAATCTAGTAGTGAGACTCTGAACACCCTGTAGACCTTTCCCTAAAATACATTTAAAAAAAAAAAGTCCACAAAAGACTTCTAGAATTAATAAACAAATTCAGCAATGGAGGAGGATAAAATAGACACACAAACATTGATATTGTTTTTATACGCCAACAATGAACCTAGGAAGAAAAATCAGGAGAACAAAACCATTCACAAGGGTCGGAGAGATAGCTCAGCAAACTAAGCCCCTGGGGTTCAGTCCCTGGCACCACATGCCCCAGGAGCCCTGCCCCCAAGTGACCCTGGATGAGGGTTTCAACACCTTAGATGGAGTTATTTTTCCTCATTAATTTTATTGAAAATCAATAATTATATAGCATATTAAAATTATAGATAAGCATTGAAATGTGAAAGATATAAGATGTAGACAGAGTGAATTTTAGAGAAATATTTCTGAAATGAATATATAGCATGAGATTAATAATAGACGGCACATTATAAATAAATCATTTACCAACTTAAATGAATATAACAATAAAAATTGTCTACAATAAAAATAAAGAAGAATTTACAGATCAGTCATATAATAGTTCACTCTGTGCCAAAATCAAGAAACTTATATT
>PVKN010035089.1:0-11702 GCA_004027915.1 Capromys pilorides | reverse complement strand
CTTGGAATGTCTGGTCTTTTAGATATGTGATGCTTCTAATGTCATATCATATTGCTATACTCTGTCTCATGTAAATGTTTATTTAAAAAAACAAAATTGGTAATAAAAGACAATAAGAGACAAAAAAAGAAGCACTTAGTACTTCTTTCATTATATTTATTATTTCTTTCCTTACTTTAGAAATTATTTCTGATCTGATTTCCTCTATACCTCTCTGCAGTTGTTTCTTTATTTCAGATGCTATTATCTCGGAGATTTCAGGTGTGTGATTTCCAATTTCTTCTATGCTATTGCTTCCTGCATTTGTTCTGCATGGGCTCAGGGCCTAAGAATGGATTTTTCTCTTCTTTGTCATTTTGTATAGCACTGCCCTCTGATCTTTGGTGTAGAGCTTTGGTAGAGTTCTTACCTTAGCACCAGGTCCCAGATCTCCCAAGTTCAAACTCATCTTGGTGGGTGTGGCTTGGGTCTGGCAGCTGAGCTCCACTTCTTCCTGCTGCAGCCATTGGAGGTAAACCTGCTGTTCCACTCTGGCAAGATGTTCTGCTCCTGGATCAGCTGGGTGGGTCTTTCCTCTACTCTCTGTGTAGAAAGTTCTGTCACAGTGTTCCACACCAGGCTTGTCTGATGGAAGAAGTTCCACTCACATGCTAGGCCTGGGTGCTATATGGAGTCTTGAGTTTTTAATAGATTGTAGATGTTAGTCCTTTATCCAAGAGGTACCTGGCAATTTTTCCCAGTTTTCAAGTTGTCTCTTCACTGTTGATTATTTCCTTCACTGTCCAGAATCTTTTCAGTGTGATATAATCCCATGTATTGATTAATATTACTTCTTGAGCAAATTGGTGTTCTACTCAGAAAGTCCATGCTTATCCATATGTTTTCGAGAGTTTTACCTATTTTATCATCTAGCAGAATGTTTGTGCTTTCATATTTATGTATTTGATCCATTTTGATTTTAGTTTAGTACATGGTGAAAGATATGGGTCCAGATTCTAAATTCAACCTTCTGCATGTATATGTCCAGTTTCCATACCATTGGTTAAGGAGGCTATCTTTTCTCCAGCGTTTGTTTTTGGTCCCAATGTCAATGATCACAGAGTAAATATATCTAGAATTGTTTCTACATCATCTCCTTCATTCCACTGACCCATACATCTATTCCTGTGACAGTAGCATGGCTTTAAAAAAAAATCGTGTAGCTAGAAATGGGCTCCAAATACCAGTTCCAGATAAATTTTTAGATCCAGAGACCTTCCTCAGAAAAGGGCCTCATAAAGCAAGCCAGTTTTAGGAAAGGATAATCTAGATGGTTACTAACAGGACCAGAGCTGAGTAGGGACAGTCTAAGCCTCATAATCTGTTATGGAGAAATAGAGAGGAAAATTACATGGGTTTGCAAGTTAAACAAAATAATTTTGCAGTTCAAACACCTGGGAACAAGTCAGCCCAGTAATTTTCATGCTTGCCAATATATCACATTGAAGATACAGAAATTGTGGGATTAAAAAAAAAAAAACAGATTGGGTCACTTGTGACCTAAAACATCTCCACGGGGATTCAGCAACTTTAAGGAAATTCAAAAGCTTAAGTATAGCCTTTTTGTTCCTCAGAGCCTTATATCTTTTTCATTTTCCAGTTCTAAATCTTGTCCCACATCTTATGTTCGTTTCATACTGGCAATCTTGCTTTCTCCCCATGAAGTCATTGGATCCTCACTGTGTTCTCCTCTCCATGATATGAAATGCCCCCAGTAAGCAAAATCCAGACCAGAGTCACAAAAGTGCCTGGATTTCCTCTATCCTATCTTTATGACAGTTAACTACTTTACATTAGCTGCACCATGAGTTCATATCTTATTTATTTTCTTGTCATGTTGTTAAGCTTAGCATAGGTATGGAATAACTGCTTGAGTGCAAAGCATTAAAAAATAGTTGGATAAAGTAGTAAGAAATCAAAACCTGTCCTGAATGTACTTTATATTCTTTACCTTCAACCCTTTCACTTTCTTTTATCTATTTTTTATTGATTTATTTGATTTAAAATGAATTAATATCAGTTGATTTATAACAACATTTATTCATTTTATTAGGTTTCACATGAGCTAGAGACTGTCATGTGTATCCCTTAGCCCTCTGTGTAGAAGTGCCCAAGAAATCAATTTCTACTTGAAACAATGCTGCTATAAGTACAACTATGTCATGCACTCATCTAACACATATTCAAGTATCCATCAACAAAATGCTGCCTTCAATGCTACAAGCTCTCTTTCACTTTCTTCTCCTAATTCATGATGGATTTTTCAAGGACTGGTTTACCTGTTCTGTGTTCAATCTCTTGAGGTTAACTTCTACATCATTTCCAAAGAAATCACCAGTCACTGGAGATAAATCACAGATGGGATAGTGTTAAAGATTTACCTCTAGCTAGCCAATCCCCATGGCTTTTACTTTCCTGCTAGATTTTATTTTTCAATTTGCAGTATGGCACTTACTCTTAATTGTCAACTTGAGTGGATTAAAAGACTCCTGGAGAGATGATCATAGGGTGAAGTATTTATCAATGGATTAATCTAGTAATATTATAGCTAAATATGCTGTTAGGAAGTAAAGCTCTGTTAGAGGTGTGTCATGGGGTGCATCTCTTTGTGGGGTGTACATCTCACTGGCTCTCTTGTGCTGTTTCCCAGCCACCCTGAAGTAAGCAGCTTTACTCTCTATGTCCTTGTGCCATGATGTTTCTGCCTTGAAGCAGAACCCATGTACTGAATCCTCTGAAACCATGAGCTAAATAAACTGCATCTTCCTTTAAGCTGTGAATATCAGGTACTTTGCTTCAGCAATAGAAAATTTGGCCAATCCAGGGATTGGGTATGTACCTTCAGATTTAGGACATTTGGAGAAGAACACAAATAGCAAGACTTACAGATTCAAAAAGAAACAGAGCTGTGAAAAGAGATGAGATAAGTCCTACTTGTGTAGACAGACATCTCAATAGGGCATTCACATTAAACACAGCCTGCATAAATAGATGGGTCCATCACTGGGCAGACATGAAGGTCAATGTTATTTGTGGAGAGCACAATTTTCTTCTTCTGTCTAAAGAGCGGCATATATGCAGTTATCATACAGCCTTGTGTCAAGACACCCCAACTTCCTCTCTATGAAATAATGAGAAAATCTAAACCTTTCCCAGATCAGTTTCCTGTTCAATAAGATGAGGGGGGGTTGGCAAGAAAACTCAGTGGGCAAAAGTTCCTGTGTAGGCAAGCGCATGGACCAGGGTTTGATCCCTGACATCTCATAACACACCAGCCCTGCCTCAGGGTGGGCTGAGTGGACCACAGAGTCTGGGTGTGGTGGTGTTAGCCTGTAATCCCAGTGCTAGGGAGGCTAAAAACAGGAGGAACACCATGAGTCTGAGCTGCACGAGACCCTGAAACAACCACATGCATACAAAAAAAAAAAAAAAAAAAAAATGTGTGTGCTCCTAATCGGATTTCTGTGAAGACTAAATGAGACAATGCAAGAACGTGGCTTAGTGCAAAATTAAGCAAATAACGAGTGCTCAAAGTTTAGCCTTCATCATCACCACAATCATCAGCATTATTACAACTGCCTTAAGACTCAAGTTAGGGCAAGTACCTTGCAGAGAGAAATTGTAAACTAGGAAAATATCCCCTAGATTATTTTTAAAGTCACTGATAATGTAAGGTTTCTTTTGAAATATGTTGAGAATCCGTGAAACATATTTTCCACATGCTTCCTATATCAAGGGTAATATTCACAAACTCGTAGCTACTTGGAAGAACAGTGTTCCAGATCCACTTGTCATTGCTAAGGTTGATAAGAAATACATTTTATAATATCGTATGAGTTACATATATATTACAAAGATCTTGAATCATATTTTCTCTGTGACAGTGACTTCTATGGCATCAAAAAATGAATGAAGGATCCTGAGAACACCGCTGCTTTCATGTGTGGGTGAGGGAAAATCACATAGCTTGGGTATAATGTTACCTTCATTTTCAGTGCTTGCTACCAAGTATTAGTAAGTGTGCCGCCTTAGGCAGTTTAGCGCCTCTAGGGCTGGATAGCACAACCTAGGATTGTGGTGTTGCATAATCTGACACATGTTGCTATGGCTTGCATCTAGATATCCCCTCAAAAGCCTCTAGTGGTCATAGGTGGGGAGTTTCAAAGGTGGCTGGATTAAGGGTGTGATACTAGCATTAAGAATGAGGATAAATGGATTCCCCACTCTGGGTGTAGGTGGCACTAATCAATAGGCTTATAGCCCAGATGGGATATAAAGGGACAGAAAGGAGGCAGCATTACCACTAATGAGCATTACTTGGGCTGCCTGCTGTATTTCTGCCTGTCATTTTATGGACTGTCTCACTTCTGCAGTGCCCTTCTACCCTGATGCCCTGTTGTAATCAATGTAGAATGTGGGATAAGGAAAAATGGTCTCTCCCAGGATAAAGGCCCAAACAGAACCATTTAGAAAAGGATGCAAACCAAAATTATCTGCAGGTTATCTTAGAACAGGAAATGAGTTTTCTATTCAGGAAAAATAAAAATTTTTAAGCTGTTAGCCACACTGAGATATAGAGGAGGGGCACTGGTAAATATTTTAAAAATTATGCTTCTACGTTAAAAGTCAAGATTAAACTATTTTGAGAGTACAGTGTTGGTTCACTGAGTGATGGGGGAGTATATGCTTAGTCTAGAGGCTGTATAAATATTAACAAAGATTCCAGATAACAGATGATAACAATGATGTTGCTAGACTAGTTCTCATGCCTTATGCTTGCACCCAGAGGAATTGGCTATGATTTCATGTTTAAAGGACAAAGCTTATGGTAGACTACGTCACTCTGTATGATATATGTCTTCCTGCTGTAGAACAATAAAATCTATGCAAACTCACAGCCATACACACACACACACACACACACACACACACACACACACACACACTGAGATTAGTAAAACTGAACTGGTTGAATTTACACAAATGCTTATCGTGAGTCTGAATCTCAAGTTTGCTACAGGGAGTACATTTTTGGCTTAATTGGATTATTTTGTGGGTGTCTCAAAGACCTGGATAGGATGATCTGGGAGGAAGCATCTGCTAGCCCTGTTTCCCTCATCTTCCCTCTACGGTTTTCCATACTTTTCAGCAGCAATAATTTTCCCTACTCATATGTGTCATTCTCAACTTGTATGACATATTTACTTTTAAGACTGGACTTTTTTTTAGCAATGGGCTGAGAACTTTAAAATGTATATCTGCATGTGTCTTGTGGGATACACTTTCTCACATACATTGACTTGGATATATGTACCAGTTGCTGCTGCTCAAGTGGGTGAGACACTGTTTTTAGGGGAAAAAGGAGTGAGCCACCCCATGCCTCTGACTTCCATTCAGATTATACCATTCATAGAAGTTGTTATGATGTGTATATCTAGATGATCTCCCAAAGCCTCCACGTGGGGTTTTTTGGAGGTGACTAGATAATGGGAACTTGAGAGCCATCAGCACATTATTAGAACACTGATAAGTTCATGGCTGACAGTGTGGGGAGAAGGGATCAGGTCAGAAGTGTGCCACTTGAGGCATGGCTTGGGAGGATTTGTCTCTCCAGCCTCCTTCTTTCACTCTCTCTGCTTCCTGGATGTGATGTCATAAGCAGCTGTTCCTCTGCAATGCCCCTGCACCATGTAGCCCTGCCCTAGAGCCTGTGGGGCATGGACTGAAACTTCTATAACCTTTGAGCCAAAATAAACCTCTTCTTGCTGGGCACAATGGTAACCCCAGCACTTGGCAAAAGCAAGAACATCCTTGTATGTTTGAGACTAGCCTGGGTGACAGAGTGAGCTCAAGGAAAGCCAGATCCACATAGGAAGACCCTGGCTCAAAAAAGGACAAAAAATAAAGAAATAAAAGTTAAAAAAATAAAATACACCTCTTCTTTAATCTGTACGTTGAATATTCTGTCCAGCAATAGGGAAGTAACTAAGACAGGAATCATCTAGGTGCTTTGTAACACACTCTGCAGCCATTGAAACACACCTGCGTATGCACACACTATTCAGTACTCATCATGCCTGCACAAATAGTGGGAAACTATAAATTTATAAGGGGAAATATCAAAGCAGCCTAGATAAATAATCATGAGCAATTTCGTTTTTAAAAGCAAATAATTACTAAATTGAAGAATTGAAAAAAGTCAATTAATTTGGCCAAATAATCATCTACATATAGTCTACCTTTTTGTTCTAGAAGAATCTTCTATAATAATTCTTTTCTTTTTAGCAATGTAAAAATGCAGGAAATAAATGTATGAACATTGCCTTAGGAAATACAGAGGTTGGAGTGACTTCCTGCTCCACGTGGCCCACAGATTGACCTCCTCATCCTCTGACCACATAAGTCCCAGGTACGTCAAAGAGAAGTAATCAGACAGAACTTAAGTGAACTAAATTAAATACAAACTCCCAATTTAATATCTGCTTAGCTACACAGACGTAAGGATTGCTCTTGTTGTGCAAAATACAAACTCGTTAGTTACAAAAACTTGTTAACTGCTAAATATCGCTACGCACTATTAGTGTGCCTAACTATGGTTCTGTAAATATAAAACTATAACTGCTTTAACCATATAATTTCTTTTGGTTAAGAGCAATGCTAAAGGTATAATGGCACCAAGCTTTACACTGTCAGAGGACAGAGCTATACAAAATGACAAAGAGAAAGAGCAAAATCCAATCTCAGGCCCCGAGCCCACCCAGAACAAATACAGGAGCAACTAACATACAAGAAAATGGGAATCACACAATTGAAATCTCTGAGTTAATAGCTTCTGAAGGAAAGACACAACTGCAGAATGGTAGAGAGTAGAGTAAATCAAATCAGAAATAATCTCTGAAGTACAAAAAGAAATTTCTAATTAATAGCATTGAAGTAAAGAAACAATTGCAGAAGGGTAAAGAGGAAATCAGATCAGAAATAATATCTGAAGCAAAAAAGGGTAACCATAATGAATGAATTAATAACTGCTTCTGAAGAAGACAATTATAAAAAATTAGAGGAGATTAGAAAAATGATGGACTCTGAATGAGCAATATAGAAAAGAAATAGACCACATGAAGCAAACTCAAAGAGATATACAGGAACTTAAAACCTCAGTGACAAGCTGACAAAGCTGTCTGAATGAAAGTTTGAGATCATGAAGACACTAGCAGCTAGTGAAAAGGTAAAAAAGGATCTCTTAAAAACAGCTAGGATGCAAGAAAAAAATAATTTAATATATATAAGTTGCAAAGCTGAACAATGTGAGATTAATAGGCATCAATGAGGAAGGAGTTAATACAAATGATGTAAAAGAATATTGGCAGAAGTAATAGCAGAAAATTTCCCAAATATGGGAAAACAATTCGGCATTCAGGTGATTGAAGCATATAGAACTCAAAAATAACATCAACCCAATTAAAAACACACCTAGAAATTAATAGTCAAGATTCCGGAAATCCAGCACAAAAATAACATACTAAAAGCCATCACAGAAAAAAAAACAGATCACATTTAAAGGAAAACCCATCAGAATAATGGCAGATTTCTTTTCAGCAACCATGAAATCCAAGGACATGGAGCAGTTCTTCAAGTCCTTCATGAAAACAAATTCCAGCCAAGACTGCTATACCCTGCAAAACTCTCTTTCAAGTTTGATGGAGAAGTGAAATACTTCCATGACAAATAACAACTAAAGAATTTCATGATGACAAAGCCAACCCTACACAGACTACTAAAAGATTTTCTAGAGAGGAACCAACATGACAATAACTCCACAAATGAGAACAGAAAGAACCCACCCAACAGCGCAAACAATTAAACACAAGAGATAAAGGGGTAATGAACAGCAGGCAAACAACATGGCAGGCATAAATCTATCTATCTATCTATCTATCTATCTATCTATCTATCTATCTATCTATCTGAATTATAACCATCAATGTAAATGGTCTCAATTTACCAATTAAAGGAAATAGACTGTCACAGTGGATTAGGAAGGTGTCTTAGTTACTCTTATCTCATTGCTGGGACAAATACCCAACACTCAAAATGAGGGAAGGAAAGGTTTATTTAGCTCACAGTTACTGGAGGTTTCAGTACATATTCAGCTGGCTCAAAGGCAGAGTGGCACATGAGAGAGGGCAACCTTCCCATGGTGGCAGGCAAGAGTAAGAGTGCAGGGAGGGAGCTAGCAGCAGCTCTAGGAGCTAATTTCTCTTCCTACCTTACATTTAAATGTAAGGGACACCTATACAACACACCATAACAGAAGGAAAACCCAACAATATGTTGTATACAGGAAACACACTTAACTCATAAAGAAATTCATAGGCTGAAAGTCAAAGGATAGAAAACAATACTACATGCTCTAGCACCTCAGAAAAAAATCAGGGGTAGCAATCTTACTCTCAGACAGTCTCAACTTCAAACCAAGAATGATCAAATGAGATAAACAAGGCCACTACATATCAGTTAGGGAAAAAATTCAAGAGGAAGAGATAACACTCATAAATATGTATGCACCCAACACAGAAGCACTCAGCTAGATAAGACAAATCTTAATGGACATGAAAACTCTGATATCTAATACTACAATCCTAATAGGAGACTTTAACACCCCTTGTACCAAAAAGATGGGTCAAGCAGACAAGAAGTTAGGAAATAAATAACAGAACTGAACCAGTACTTGGAACAAATAGACTTAGTGGACATATGCACAGTGTTCCACCCAGTCACTTCTGAATACACATTTTTTCAGCTGCTCATGGAACATTTTCTAAAATAGACCACATACTAGTCCATAGGTCATGCTTATGTATATACTAGAAAGCAGAAATTATACCATGCATATTATCTGACCACAGAGCAATGAAACTGGAAATAAATAACAAAAGAAACCACAAAAATCCCATAAACACATGGAAATTAACAGCACCCTCCTCAGCAAACAATGGGTGACGGATGAAATTAAACAATATCTACAATTTAATGAAAGTTTAAGCAAACATAGGAATTTATGGGATGCAATGAAAGCAGTTCTTAGAGGGAAATTAATAGCTCTGAACTCACACATTAAGAAAACCGAATGGGAACAGGTAAATACTCTAATGCTGCACCTCGATCATCTAGAACAAACCAAACTCAAAGAAGAGCAAACCAAACCCAAAGCTGAAAGACAGGAGTAAATTATAAAGATTAGAGCAGAAATTAAGTCAATTGAGATGAAGAAAATGATACAAAGAATTAGTAAATCAAAAAGCTGGTTCTTTGAAAAATTAAATAAAATTGATGAGCCCCTAGCTAACTTTGTCTGAAAGAGGAAAGAAAAAACTCAAATTCAATCAATAAGGAATAAAAAAGGCAAAATTACCACAGAGCCAATGGAGATTCAAAAGATCATTCATAGCTACTGTGAGAATCTTTACTCTCACAGAATTGAAGACAGGTGAAATGGACAGATTCCTAGAAATTTACAAATTACCAAAACTGAATCAAGAAGATATAACAATTCTCAACAACCAAGTAACTGCCAATGAAATAAAAAAGATAATAAAAAAGCCTATCGATAAAGAAAAGTCCAGGTCCTGAGGGACTTACCACTGAATTCTACAAGAAATTTACAGACAATATAATCCCAATACTCCTCAAACTCTTCAATGGAATTGCAAAGGAAAAATATACCAAAAATCATTCCTGGAAGCAAGTATTATATTGATACCCAAACCAGAGAAAGATGTAGCTAAAAAAGAGAATGACAGGTCAATCTCTCTCATGAACATAGATGCAAAAATATTCAATTAAATCCTCACAAACAGAACAGAGCAAATCATTAAGGAAGGTATACACCATGACCAGGAAGGATTCATCCCAGAGAAACAAGGATGGTTCAATATATACAAGTCTATAAGTGTAATACACTCTATCAATAGAGCTAAATCCAAACACCACATGATAATCTCAACTGATACAGAAAAGTCTTTTGAAAAGTCCAACTCTCATTCATGTTCAAAGTACTATAGAAAATTGGAATAGATGGCCTCCACCTCAATCTGATAAAAGCCTCTATGACAATCCAATGGCTAACATAATTCTAAATAGGGAACAACTGAACTCCTTCACTCTCAGACATGTATAAGACAAACATGTCCTCTGTCACCATTTGTATTCAATATAGTTCTGGTATCATTAGCTACAGCCAGTAGACAAGAGAGAGAAATAAAAGGAAAAAGAATAGGAAAACAAGAAGTCAAACTATCATTATTAGTAGATGATATGATACTCTACTTGCAAGACTCAAAAAACTCCACCAAGAAGCTACTAGAATTAATGTGCAAATTCAGTAGCATAGCAGGATACAAAGTCAATAGCATTCCTCTACACATATAACAAACACAGAGAGAGAGAAATAAGGAAGCAATACCCTTTACAATAGCACTGTGGAAAATGAAATGCCTAGGAATTAATCTAACTAAAGAATTAAAAGATCAAGTCAATGAAAACTACAGTAGTCTGAAAAAAGAGTTCATAGAGTATTTCAGAAGATGGAAAAGAATTCCTTGTTCCTGGACAGGAAGAACCAACATTGTGATGATGGCCATACTCCCAAAATTGTTATACAGATTTAATGCAATGCCAATCAAAATACCACCAACATACCTCACAGACCTAGAGAAATAATTCCTAAAATTTATTTGGAACCAGAAAAGACCTAGAGCAGCAAAGGCAATCCTGGGTAGCAAAGATAAGGCAGAAGACACTACAATTTCTGACTTAAACTATACTACAAAGCCACTGTGATAAAATCAGCGTAGTATTGGCAAAAAAAAATAGACTTGAGGATCAGTGGAATAGATCAGATGACACAGAAGGAGCTACAAACACACTCAGCCACTTTAACTTGGACAAAGGGGCCAAATATGTATACTAGAATAAAGACAGCCTCTTTAATAAGTGGTGCTGGAAAAACTGGCTCTCTCCATGACAGAAATTAAAACTTGACCCAGGTCTATCACCATACACTAAACTAAAGTCAAAATGGATTAAAGATCTACATATTAAAACAGAAACAGTAAATCTCCTGGAAGAGAAAGTGGGAGAAAACCTGGAAGACATCAGGGTAGGCAAAAAGTTCATGGACAAAAACCAAAATGCACGTTTAACGCTTGAAAGCATCAATAAATGGGACCTCCTTTGGCTAAAAAGTTTTCTCACGTCAAAAGAAATTACCAACAGAGTAAAAAGACAACCCACAAATTTCGAAAAGATTTTAACTAATAAGTATTCAGACAAAGGTCTCCTACCTAAAATTTACAAAGAACTAAAAACCATTAGGGTCCCAAAATTCAAAGACCCAATCCAGAAATGGGCATCTGAAATGAACACAAATTTCTCAGGGAAAGAAACTCAGCAAGCCTACAAATATATGAAGAAATGCTCCACTTCACTAGCCATCCGTGAAATGCAAATTAAAACAACACTTAGGTACCATCTCACCCCAGAAAGAATGGCTACTATAAAGAAATCAACCAACAACAAATGTTGGAGAGGCTGTGGGGAAAAAGGAACTCTTCTCCACTGCTGGTGGGAATGCAGACTGGTGCAACCATTATGGAAAGCAGTGT
>PVKN010035088.1:0-11702 GCA_004027915.1 Capromys pilorides | reverse complement strand
TGAGAAGCTGAGCAAGGAGGTGAAGGAGGAGGCAGCTGGGTAGGGCATGTGTTCTAACTGGGAGAGTAGGAGAGCAGCCCTTGGTGCATGTGGTCCTCAGAGGCCGGGCTGATAGACCCAGTGCCAGCAGATTCTCCATCCCTGCTTCAGGACAACGAGGTGCCCATTTCTGGAAAATAAAATACAATGTCCTGTGACTGCTTTTGGTGGAGTCTCAGTGTGATAGTGCCTTGGAGGAGTTTTATGGTTTTGGTGTCCTTGTTTGGAGTGTGATATCATCACTCAGGTGATGGATCCAACGAGTATCCATTAAGGGGCAGAAGAAAATACCTGGGAGAACGTGAATCTTAGCCTCACTAGTCCATTTGAATCTCTTTAAGAGTTATCTTACCATGTTTCAGAATTGGTTATCTCTGTCCTTTGGGCGATGTGCACCTTTGCTCACCCAGGAAATATCATTAATGGAGGAAGGACGCCTGCATGTCCCAGCAATAGACGTCTCGGGATTTCTAAGTGCCAAGGGTCTTCTCTAGCACTCCCTGATTGTTTCTAATGACCATGGAGATGTGCATGTGCCCGAATATTATATGGTGTGTTTTGATTTAAACATGTGAACTGTGAAAGGTTTTCTTGAAGTTTGTTAGGGTACTTTTGTATTTAAAAAAAAAGAAATAAAATAAGTTAAAGAAATATTTTACCATTATAAAATCTTCTGCTTTAGTTCACAAAATAAACTTGTTTTCTCTTTTAAGCCAAAATGCTGCGCCGACGTTATGGGATTCTTTAGAAGAACCTGACATCCAGGACACTAGTGAATTTGAATATTTATTCTCCAAAGTTACAACTCCACAGAAGAAAAAGCCTCTTTCAGAGACCTACGCAGAAAAAAACAAGGTCAAAAAGGTATGCAGTGACTATGATAGTCATAAGTACATATGCATTTGGGTTACCCATGAGAATTCTGCCAGGTTTTCCTCTTGTCAGAATACGTTGTGGGAGTTTTCCGTCATAGATGGCAAAAGAGGAGTCAATAGTTCAGGGAAATCTTTTAAGCTTTAGAAGCTATTTGGTCTCATCTTCTGAATTTTTAAAAATTTAATCTGGACTCTTCTGGACATTCGTTCTAGTACTGCTTATTTTACCTCCAGTAAAAGTAGTTCATAAGCAATATGAAAAACAGATTCCATCTGTCAGTGCATTGGTTTAACAAAATTTTGGGGCAATGGTTATGACTGTTGGCCTTTTTTTGGTCTGGCATTTCATAGTATAGCAAAATGCACCTATTTAAATAATAAAATTAAATAAAATAGAAAATTCAAAACTTCAGTTGTGTTAGTCATCAGTCAGTGTTCATTAGAGCAACAGATTAACATAAGATGTATGTATAGGCTTTGCAAGGTTGCCTTATGGTGGCTGCCTGGCAAAGTCAGGTATGGAAGAGAACAAAATGGCTGTCTGTGTGCTGCAGATCTGAAAGGTGCAGTAAAAGGCCTGAAGCTCGCTCTAGCATCCTCATTGTAGTGTCCCATGCAAGTCTACTCCAGCAGGCTAAGGAGCCAGGAGACCTTGTGCAAAATGAAGTGAAGATTGGAGCTCCTCTGAAGAAAGAAGTGAGGCTTCCTTTGTTTCCCTTGTATTCCATTTAGGTGATAACCCTACTGCTGGATGCAGTTCGTACCCAGGGTGGGTCTTTTATCTTTAGTGGCACCCAGGATTTTTCAGCCACACCAAGAACTATGTTGATTCAATTTAGTTGGGCATTTCTTACTCAAGTTGACAATCAGTTAATTATTAAAACAAATCACTTTCAAATTCTGTTCTTGTGCCTACTTGATGGTAGTCAATATTGGATAGTACAACAATGAAGCATTTCTATCACTATAAATGTTCTATTAGACAGCACTGTCTTTAGAATTTGGAATATGCTAATGAGAAACACACACACAACTACACACCCCTAAGGAGCCTTGGTTTTGCCTCATGGAGCTCGTATTAGTAATCAACCTTGAACATGCTGTGTGAATCCCAGAGTGGCAGGGCAAGGAGAATCTACATTGACAAGAAGGCAACCAGCTCCTGTGATTCTAAATAAAGTTTTCAAGTAGGCCTCTTAGTGAAGACTTCTGAGCAACAACTCAAGGACTTGGAGGCCAGTAGCCACCATCGTGTATGCAAGAGGAGTTAAAGATCATCATGTAGCCAGGTGGATGTGATCTGACTCAAAGATCTTAGGCCTCCACTCAAACACAAGATGCATGCACTATCATTTGGATAAACATCCTGCCAAGGTCCATATATTAAAAGCTTGGTCTCAGCATAGTGTTCCTGGGAGACAGTGAAACCTTTAGGTGGTACAGACCAGTGGCTGGTCCTTAGTTCACATGGGGGTGACCTTGAAGGGGACTGAAAGATGAGTCTTTTTCTTTCCCTCACTTCCTGGCCTTGAGGTAAGAGTTTTGTTCTGCCTTATGTTCCTACTATAATTAGTTGCCCCTACTAGATGCCTGAAGCAGTGAGATTATCTTATCTTGAGATGGAATCTCCCAGAGTGTCTCAGTTACTCTTCTCTCATTACTGGGAAAAAGTACCCAACACCCAAAGTTAAGAAGGAAAGGTTTATTCAGCTCACAGTTAGTGGAGGTTTAGTCTGTACTTGGCTGGCAAAGAGTGGAGTAGAACAGTGGCTGTAGCAGCTATCAAGCCTCTCCTCCCTCCTTACATTTCTGTGCAGATTATCTGCCCCAGGGCAGGTGTAGAACTTACTTTCGTAACTCCAGCATTGGATCATAAGTTAATCACAAACTCTAGAAGCCACCCCATGACTGCATGAGGCTTTAGGGGGGACACTTAGACACAAACCATACACAAAACCAATTCAAAAAAAAAAGTCTTTTCTCTTTACAAGTTAATTGATTCAAGTATTTTAGTACAGTGACAGAAAGCTGGCATAATGTCCACTCATAATGCTATTCTGAGAGTGTCAGGCTCAGTGTAGTTTCTAGCATGCAGTCAGCACCAGCTTGGGTTAGCTGCCCTCAGGCTGGCCACTGTCACTAGGACTGCTACTACTGCTAATGTTCCTCTGCATCCACATTTTGGTCACAGCAGAGACAGTATCAAGGGGATAGTCAAGTTCTTGTTTCTGCTATGGATGTACTCTGTGTCATCCTTCTTACATTTTTTTTCTCTTTCTGTAAAACAGCAATAACAATAACAATATCCAAATTTACCAGATATTGTGAAATTTAAATTGATGAGGATTTCAGAAAGTTTTTTTGAAAACTATGTAATATTGAATAATATTACTATTATCAACTTCCTTTTTCAGTTGTATAGTGGGGTTTACCCATCAGTTCATATCTTAAATGTTCTGATGATAAGCTGCAATTTAAAGAGGAAAAATGGGAAATGTCCGAATGTAGTTTTCTGTTAGTCAGATTAAATTCTTTCATTGACAATAAATTATCAATGAAAATCATGATCCAAATTTTTCATCTCTTCCAAATTCATTAGAAATTGTCACAGAAAAATATAATTGCAATATACCAGGCCAAGCCTTCTAACAGAACATACTACATGGAACATTTTCAATTTTTCTAATAAAAGTATAAGTTTCAGGCAAATCAGCTAACATGTTATGAAATGTATTCATGTGGATTTCAACTTGTATGAGATGGAGTATAGCCATGTTGGCTTTTGTTTATTTATTTTTAATGTATTCAGAGTCTACAGGGTCTGCAGGGTCTTACTACACAGATAGGACTAGTAGTGATTCTCCTGTTTTCGGCCTCCCAAATGCTGGGATTTCAGTCACACACCACCACGCCCAGTCTCAGTCGCAGTCTCATTGCACCCCAGGGGTGGGACTAGCAGGACACGCAGGGGATCGATCCCTGGTCGCTGAGCCTGCCTAAGCAGGCGTTTTATTCTGCTGAGCTATCTGGGAGCCCTCAGGCTATCTTTTAAAATGCCGTTGCTAGAAGCAGAATACTTTTGTTGCCAGATAAAAATAAAAGGAAATTCTATATTCCAAAACCAGCCTTTGTTTACCCTTCAGGGAAAGCATCTTTGTTCTTCCTTGTTTTCCTAAAGTTTCTTTATGATTTTCATCCTAAAAAACATTTTTATTTTGGTGAATGAGTTTTTGTTTATAAACCGTTAAAGCATTTGACCATTTATTCTAATTTTTTCATTCATAATTCTTTGCTGATTCAGCAGTTAGTGCTTTTTGTGTTCATGTTGTTTCTCTGCCTGATGGGGAAATAGTCTGAATTTGAACTCCGTAA
Source organism: Capromys pilorides (assembly GCA_004027915.1). Classification (NCBI taxonomy): domain Eukaryota; kingdom Metazoa; phylum Chordata; class Mammalia; order Rodentia; family Capromyidae; genus Capromys; species Capromys pilorides. The sequence goes on along the minus strand of PVKN010035088.1, from coordinate 7,416 downwards.
GCTCCCTGCTGAGTAAGGTTCTAATATCCTCTAACATCTACATATGAACATGTGTGGCCTTCACTGTATCCTGTGAGTGGAGGCTGAAGTGAGTCTGCAGGGCCTCATCGTAAGGGTGCCCTTTAGGGGCTCAGCCTACAAATTTGCGCATCTCCTAAATACAGCTGGTCCTTATCCATCTGTGCATATCACATTCATCATTCAGGGTAGAAATGTTCAACCTCTACAACAGTGTTTAAAATTGTCAACACTGGCTCCAGTAGAGTAAGAAGTTATACAGGCAAAATAGATAGATGATAGATTGATAATCTTCTCAAACAGAACAGAGATCCTGTTGAATGCCATATAGAGGAATCTTACCTGCCATCTAATTCCATTGCTTCAATTGGAAGATAAGAAAGTGAGACCTATAAAAAATGACATAATTTTTTACATAAATTTGTGCATTTTTAACTGAGAAGATATTAATAATTATGAACACTTGCGAGGATATGTAGGAACTTCAGCATGTATGTGCATTTCTTCTTTATTTAAGTGGTAATTTGCCTTACAGTTGATAGTGACAACTTTTATTGAGATGATAGACTTGAAGTTTATGAAAGGAGCCATTACTAGAAGATTCCACTACACTTGTGGAAAGCCAAATGTTTCCTGAATTGTTTGATTGTCCAAAGCGTTCTTCACAGCCTTCCAGTAGGAAGCCAAGCAGTCAAGTAAAAGATTTAGAGCTTTGTATTTTCTTTTGAATTAGCCGTACTTTTTTTAACTATTAGCTATAATAAATAATTAAATAATAAGTAGGCCAAACTTGCACTGCGTACTCAGATAGGTGCCATTGTTGTCTGTGACATCACACTGCTCTGCCACAATAAGCACAGCAGGAACCAAATTCAGAACCAGAGCTTGGTGGTAAAGCTAACCGCTGATACTCTTGCAGTTTTGCTTTTACAAGCTTCAGACAGAACAGGTAATTTAGCCTTCCCACATTGATTTTTTTTTCTCTTTAACACTGGGAATATCATGTCCTTATCAAAGCTGTTAAGAGAATAAAAGAAAATTATGATATGAGCACATGTGAAGCATTTGGCCTTATTTATGCACTAATGTAAAAACCCTGAAAAGAAAATCTTAAATCGCGCCTATTTCCAAAATTGTTACGCTTTTGAACAATGAGTATCTTCATTCCTAAAGCTCCTTGCTAATGGTGATTTCTAGATCATTCTTGGTTTTCAGTGCTTGTGGAGGCACTCCACAAGTTCCATCGATGGCACAATCAAAGATTTAGTGGCTTATTCAGGTTAGTTTGTATGCCGCCCTTGCCGTGCAATCATTTCCATGCCAATGTGCCCTCTGTACGCTATCCTTAGGTTACATTTGTTTCCAATCAAGAAAGTCAGCAGCTTGGCAAGGATCCAAAATCTGCCAATATTGTCTGAGAGTCTCCCAGTTCCTGTCCAGAAAATAACTACTTCATTAAGTTTCCCAATTGCATTCTAAATGTGCCCAATAATGTTCTAAAAGTCAGTACAGTCTGCCAATATTCTGCTTCTCTTGAGATGCCATGGTGTGACTTCGAATGATTTATCATGTTTGTTTCCTTTTCTGTAAGATTTATGAAAACATTCTTTTCCATTTGTCATTGTAGTAGGAATTCTCTAGGAATTAATGAAATGCTGGGCATTTTCTTCTGGCACTCTCGAGGAAGGGGTGCTGAAATGGTTAGCAGACATCAGTGCATTGAAACTTTCTAGTGTCAAAAACCTCTTAGACATTGGTCACTTTGACGGAGATCATAGCTATAAGTCTCAAATTCCAGATTTTATGTCTCTGTTTATTGTGGAAGGGAAAAAGGGTAGTGGAGAATATTCCTTGGAGGCCTGAAAATAAGTTTATAGGGTTTTAATAACATGTCACCTCTTGAGTTTATATTATTGCAGTTTTTGTGACAAAGATGAGTTCTCTGGATTGCCCTAGAAAGGTACACACAGTACTGCCCCCCTCCAGAGTTGGAGATGTGTTTGTCTGTTCTTTTAAATTTTTCATAAGTTTGATAGGTGAGTGGCAGGATGAAGGTGGTTATCTATAAAATGTCTGTGCAAGGTCTGTATGAGTATAAACTGGGATTATTAGTGCCGTGTCTAGGTTTCCTGGACTGTTTCTGTTCTTCAACTCAGAAGACCCTGAGGATTGCATTTACTCTAAAGAAATGGTGGCTTCTTCTGCTCCATGACAGGCACCAGTTTACAAAAATTCCAGCTTGTACATTTTGTTTGGAAATGAGATCTCCAAAGTTAGGTTGTATGTTTACTTTATTTGCTTTTTTTTACAAAAGTGCTAAAAGTTGCTAAATGTTAATATCAATGATTCTTTCAGAATGTCAAATCTCAATATTATTCTTGGAGTTCAGCTATGTTTCTCTTGTTGGCTATTAAACGTTAAGTTCAGCTGTATGTGGGTGGACCACAAGCGAACTGCAGTCTTAGGGATGTTCATTACTCGTCCAGACCACAAGAGGGCGCCTTAGAACTCTGAGATCCGGAACTAAATGCTCTCCTGTCTCAGATCATCCAGAAAGAGAACCTAAAGAAGAGAAATTGCCCCTCAGTGTTGTTTAGTCCTGTTAAGCTCTTTACAGTGGACTACGAGACCGAGTTTCACAGCACATTACACACCCAGAGTATTGGGAGCCAAATGCATATTAGAAAGGTTTATAGGTGCTAGTAAACTATAACTTGTTTGTAGGCATACAGTTCCAGTACTCAGAATAAATTGCTATAGTGTTAAAATGTATAAAGTAGACTTGTCTCTGTTGGGACTGGCTCCAGAATCTGCTCCGGCCTCCTTTCTACGTAGTCTTTAAAATCTTCTATACGGAGTGAAGAGTTATTTGTATGTAGATTTAGGATCATCTAATTAGAAAACACACAAAAAAATGACCATTACAAGGTATGCTATAAGACAATAGTTCTATATTCATTTCTTTTGAGACAGCGTCTCACAGGTCTCATAGTGAGTGCAGGCTGGCCTTGAAGTCACTATGTAACACAGGCTGGCCTCGAACTCATGGTGATCTTCTTTGCTTCAGCCTCCGAACACACCACTATGCCTGACTCTACAACTTTTTAAAAATAGTATTTAACCTTTCCTCCTAGTTGAGGAAATCTGACCCAGATTTTCCAGATTTTTACTCACTTATCCTCAGCGCATGCTATTTCCTGAGACCATGGAAATGGGCTGCAGTTCATTAATGGTACGGGGCTGAGTACCTGTGGTAGTTTCTTGGCCCTGGCAGAGATTCTTCTGGCCTTCAGTTTTAAGTTAGAAAGATATTGAGGATATAACACGAATAGGGGAATGTTCTAATGTATACTGCGTTACAAGCTCAGGTTACACGGATGCTTCCCAACTGATCTTGTAAATGCCTTACAGAGTACACAGACTTCCCCAAGTATGATGGTAACAGCCCCTTCTTGCACACACTTGTCCTCTTAGGCACTGCTTAACATGAACAGAGCAAAGTCTTAATAACCTTTGATTTATTTGTATTTTTCAAGTGAGATAACTTTAGATTTTACTAAGAGTAACATTAAATGGTTTTGGTTAAGTTGCTTTTTACTTACATTAACTTATTTAATTTTCATATGAACCCAAAGAGGTGATTACCAATTCCAACTCCTTGTGTGTGAGGAAACTGAGCCTTGGGTAACTTGCCCAGCACCACACAGCTCGTAGGTGCCAAAGCAAAGGAGTAACTCTAGCAGCAACCCCAGAACTTGTGTTTTTAATTGCTTGAAAAATAGTATGTTAGTCTAAATTTAACTACAATATTGATTTTCCATTCATTTGGGAAAGCCAGAGATTAATTTCTCGGTCACTGTATAGTGAAAGACACTCTGAATTAGAGTCAGTAGATGTGTTGCATAATTCTGACTCCAATCCTAGCCACTATCAACTTCTGAACATGTCCTTTAAATCCTCAGGGCTCCTAGTTTTTAGTAACCTGTCAAGAGATAAAATCTAATTTGAAGAATTTCAAGGGTATGACCGTTCAACTCTGCAGATGATGATGCTCAAAATCCATCAATTTTCATTTTATCTTTCTTCCTGGAAGCCAAATTGACATAGGAATTACGCATGAACCAACATGTTGGCACTGTGAGCCAGCACAATTTGATAGATCAAGCTGCCTTAAAACATCAGTAGTGAGTCTAATCTAGTAGTGAGACCCTGAACACCCTTTAAGCCCTTCCTTAAAATACAAAAAAAAAAAAAAAGACAGAAAGAAAGAAAAAACATCAGTAGCATGTTGTTCAGATCATAGGTGTGCAGGCTCAGAGAATAATTCCGATTTTAATAATCTTCCAGTCTTAAGGAAGTATTTTTAGATTCTCTATACATTGGGGTGAGGAAGGACTGGAAATATGGGAAAACTACAATGGAAATTAGAAACCGGAGATTTTGTGTTAAAATTAACTTGTTAAATTTCTGACCTTAATTTCCATAATTAACATAGCATCTGAAATAGAATTTTTAAAATAGCCTTTCCAGGTACAAAATATTAGAAATGATTTGTACGTGGACAGCATCCCACATACATTTTGAAACAGAATGTATGAGTAGAGTGAAGCAATGAATTCAAGCCTTGCCTCATCTGTGAGTGACACAGCTGACAACCAGGGCTTCTTCCTTAGATGATGTGGTATTTTCCCATTGGAATTGTCTTTATTTGACAGAGGAAGTGGCAGCTGTCTCCAGTGGAGCAGCCTATGCCGCACTGCCTCCATTACATGGCAGTGCCCAGTGTCCAGAAGACGAGAGTTCAGGTTATACCAGACAAAGTAGCCCACTTACTGCTCTGACCCTAGTAGTAGGCTGGACTTCCAATTTCTGATAAAATACCTTTGACCCAGCACTTGATTTCCTGTAGGCCTGACCTGATTTCTCTCCAGCTGAGGCTAATTTGCATGGCTGTAAACACGGGCCTTACAAAGCTCACCAACTGTGATAAAAGCAAAGGAAACCTGAGACCACTAGCAACTCAGAAATCAGCCTTTGGTGTCCAAGGCAGACTGAGTCAGCTCCGGCCCAAGAAGCTGCCAGTGTGTGGCAGCTAAAGAAATGTTATTCTGATTGATCTAATTAGGCCAGCAAGGTTATCCATGGTCAATTTACAAAGACAGTATGAGGAGAAATCATGTGTGTAGCAGTGTTATGGGTCAGTGAGGCCCCTGCCAGAAGTTATGAAAAGTCACTGCTCTGCCAGGACCATTATCAGATCTCCTCTGTGGGATACAAATGGGACTGGAGTGTTGGGGCCCCTCCAGTGGAGTGAGTGACAACCTGCCCGCCAGGCTGTTCTCCAGCTGGGTTCCACAGCTGCCAAGCCCATTCCCTGCAAAGAGAGGAGCCTGGTGCTCCCCAGAGCCTCCCTAGGGAAGACTGCATTCAGCTCCTCACTACCATGGAAAGAAGGTGCAAGAGCTAATTTGGCGTGGACAGGAGACTTTACTTTAACTCACAGAAGTAGCCAGATGGAACCTATTGGGCATTTTGATCCCTTCCTTTGCTACAAATGTGGTTTAATTGGGATCTGGCTCCAGGCTCTGGTTACTAAATAACCCGAGTTTTAGTGTTTTCATTTTCATTAATTAACTTTTATGCTAGGTACCTTATTAGTCACATTGAGGCAATTTGCATGCACAAAGTATCCTACGACAATGGGGGGAAACCTAAACTTTCAATGATAACAAACATCTGGCTGCGACACACCTGCCACAGGTTCACCACCATGGCCCTGGGAATCGAGAAGGGGGTCTTTAAAAGTAGTAGGGAGCTACAAGTACCAGGGGGCTAATTCATTACCTAATTATCACATCACTTTTTACTCTATTGTAGACTCTCTAACCAACTTCCTTCATTTAAGAGAAGCACAAAAACAAATTTTTAATGTGTGCTCTCAGATGTCCCTTGGACTCTTATTTTGAAGCTTTTCAAATCTCTGGCCATGGATATGGGTTCTTTTCCTCTGTGTCCAACTCAAAACATAAATGTTGATTGCCACACTGAGATAAGGCACACTAATTAGAAAGAAAGACTTATTTAAAATGAAGCCAATGGAAGTCCACATTGCTAGAGCTGGGGCTTGTTATAAATAAATCACGCTGTACTCTAATCATCCTACTAATGGAAAAAATGAGACACTGAGATGATTGCTTAGAGAAGAAGGGGATTCAGAACATAGCAGCAAAATTCTCCAAAGCACACTATGTTTAGAATGCTTTAGTAAAATATAGAGAGGCTGGGTCACACGACATTTCCAAAAAAAACCATAAAACTCAGCCCTGTTGGAGTCCATTGTTCAGCCACCACCTGTGGAATCAACGTGCTCTGAGGTCAAAGTTCATGGAAAAGGTGGTGGAGACTCACCACCTAGCAGCTGAAATCTTGGTGTGGATCTCAGAAAATGAAGCAAGGGACAGTTCTGTAAGAGCAGCCTGACTCAGATTTCCAGGTATCCACTGCCTTCAACAACTGCACTACAACGAGGCCAAGCATGGGAGGTGGGAGTGCAACCCTAGGAGGGCAGCAGGCATCTTTCTGTCTATGGGGCAAGTCCCTCCATCTTCTGAAGGCCCCTTGCTCCCATCCTCTCATGGGTTCCTATTTCATTTTTTTAAAGAGAGCTTTTTTTTAAAGTGAAAAACAAAAATTAAAAATAATACAGAAGTGTGATCATAATGATTAAAGTAAAATACTCTATCTAAAATGTTTAGCCTGTAAGGATGAGGATAATGGAACCTTCTCTAGCATTCCCAGAGAAAGCAGAAGGTTGGCTTATACCCCGAAGCTTCATCCTTCATTCAGAGGAAGCTCCATCACCCCAGAGGGCTGATTAAAAATCATTTTGTCCTATTGTGTCATATGTACACCAGAGGGGCACAACAGTACAGTAACTTAAATAAATGTTAGGCAAGTACTTAGAGATGAATGCGCTGAGTGTACACCAAAAGAAAACCATGCAAAAGGACAAAAAGATAATTACATGTGCCTTCATTTTGTAGTGTTATTTTTATGTAGTTGTCATGGTAACCTGCATTGCTGGTTCATCAGCTGAGCTGTTGCCCTCCTTAAATTTTTATAGAGCATACTAGGCTTTAATTGAATATAAATGATATAGAGTGGATGACTTAGCAGTAGTCTGATTATTTAAGTGTGATATTATCTCAGATTGGTTTCACTAATAACAGTTAAATAGAATGAATTAGCTACCACATTTTTAAAATTATATTACTATAACATGAATGTAATTCAAAAAGTCACTCAGAATTAAAAGACTTTAAAAGTTCTACAAATCTCAAGAAATGTTTAATATTTTTTCTTGCAGGACATATCCTGTAGTCAAAATGAAATTCAGTT
>PVKN010035087.1:0-11715 GCA_004027915.1 Capromys pilorides | reverse complement strand
TGACCACTAGATGCAAGAGAGAGGTAAAGATAGTGGAGAAGAGAAAGGTAAAAAAGGGACAGATTTCTACTCATTAGCTAGACAATTTTATGGACTTACTCAGCTCTGCTATTCCAGAAGGTCTGAAATAACTAATCTTCTTGAGACCCTAGGACCATCTTTGGTTGAACAACAATTATGACAGCATCAGGATCATTAGCTCTTCACAAGTGTGAGAATCATTGGCACCATGGACACACTAGCCCAGGTGGATCAAATTTTCAAGTGGACTTTTCATTGAATGAAATTGTAAGCATTCCTTTAAATTTCCGTGATAGAATGGTTACTGGGAACAGATTGTCTAGAAAGAAAACAAGAATTAGTAAACACAGTTGTACAAATGAACCATCTGGAGATTTATTTACGTAAGAAAAGAGGAAAGTCTTGGTATTTTCATGCTGGGGTTTGTTTCTTTTGCAAGTAGCCACAGGGGCATATTTGTCATGAGCACACATTGAGCTTTTTAGTGGAGATCTCTGAAAGCATGAAAAAATAACAATGCTCATTCGGTTGAGTATTTTGGAGGAATGGAAAGGAGAAGGGTGGGGTAGGGAGAAAGAGTCACACAATATTTTTGAGTGTTTTTAGCATAATATTTTAGCTATTTTGAAGTAGTTACAATGCTCTCAGACATTAGTTTTGAAATTATTTATTGACTCTAAAGTATTACATGAGAACAATTTCCTTAGGACAAGGACATATTAGAGGCATTAAGGCATCATGCAGGTATAGAAGAACTGCAAAATATTGCTGGAGGACCAAAGCCTTGACACATTTGGACAAGCAGTGAGAACAGTGACCTACTGGCCCCAGAGAGCCCCTGGTGTCAGCAAGTCTGCAGAACCACTTAGACTCTCCTGCTTGTCAGTGTTGTCACCATTCTCACGGGAGGCATATTGTGGAGTGGTCCTCTCCTTGGCAGGATCCTGGCTCTGCGACCTCTCCTGTTCCTCTCTATTGGCAAGTCGCTATGAGCGTTCACTCGGCACAAAGTAGGGAAGAGAGGTGCTGGGGCGATCCCATAGTTGACTGAATTTACCTCCCACACTTGTGTTTTCCTTCCATCCTCATGCTGGACGGCTCCACACAGGTCCAGGTTTCATTACTAGGCACACCTTTGTAGTGACAACCTGTGTAAAAATAGCACCAGTATGTCCAGGCAAAAGCTGTTTGGCCAATAAAGTACTAATTAATAAGACAGCTGTTGGGCTGACTTTATAGAAAGATAGCTTTCTGCTCCTGGATGGGGCTGAGCTGTAAAATATCTTACATGTTTGTTCTGGAAACTCTATAGCTCAGGGCAGCACATCTTTACAGGGACAAGAAGAGACAGGACTGAAAGACTGAGTTGGTCTACAGCCCTGGGGTTCCTGGAGTCAGGAACAGCTGCTGGGAGGGGAAGTTTGAAGAGGGAAGGTAATTGGAAGGCACCCAGCAATTCAGAACCATCAGCATGCAGGATAATCACCTGCTGACAGGTCTCTGGTGTACGTGTGTGTGTGTGTGTGTGTGTGTGTGTGTGTGTACATGCAGGCTTTGGTTAACCTGTTCTTTAAGAACATATTCTATACTGTACACCTAGGCAAGGGGGAGATAGAACTTGTAAGGGCTGAAGTCCTAAAACACTGTATTTTAAACTAAGCTAGAGAATGTAGAATGTTCAAAGAAAATGAAATTGAAACGTGGAATGTCTCTGGAAAAGGGAGAGCCAGAGCTCTGCTTTGAGTCAGTGCCTGATTTGGAAAAGATGTTCTTAAAATGGTCTGTGAAGAACTGCATGGTGAACTGGCCAGTAGACAGAGAGAATTATAAGAAGTAAAATGGACATTATGGATGGCAAATACTGGGCTAGATTCTGGGGCTCTGGTCCTTCCTAGCCCATCTAGCAGCAGCTGTTTGGATGCCTCCACTGGTTTTCTTAAAGCAGTCAAAACCTGTGTTCCTTGATGAAGTGAAGCTTGTGATTCTACTGGAGAGCCACTAAGATGGATTCCCCATCCTCCCATCTCCCAAAGCAAAGTTGGCTTTGCTTAATTCCCTCTTGCTCCTCTAGTCCTGGTGCCAGGAGCAGCGAATTCCACAGACACTTGGTAGTTTTCTATCCGATTGTCCCTCTCAGGGACTGACAGAGTATAACTCATTGCTGATAGAAATGAAAGGTAATGTAATACAGACATTACGCTGCATTTCTGTGGAATTTCATAGTGCGAATTGTGCTTGTTATCCATTCATCTTTTCTCCTTCTGAAGTTTGCAAAATTTAACCAGCCAGAACAAATTTGTGGACCCTGTCATCATTTGAGATCTGGCAGTGGAATTTCCTAATGATCCTGGTATTTTCTTTTCTTTTTTCTTATTACGGCCAGTTCAGCTTGCCCTGGGGGTGGGGCTGGCATAGCATGTGGTGCTGGGGATCCAACTGTGGTCCTTGCAGTTGCCTAAGCTTTCCTAAGCAGGCACTTTAGACCACTGAACCATCTCACTGGCCCCTGGTATTTTCAACTTGAGGGTCAAATAGGTTTCTTTTTCCTTAGAGAAGATTTGGCTCTTCAGTTTGCAAACACAACCAGGCAATGTTACACCTCTTAGGTCTTGACTCATGGAACTTACCTACAGAAGGCAGGGGTGTTGGTGGTTTCCTTTCACTTTTACTGTTACATGACCTTGAAGGCAAATACATTAAGAGTAGCAATCCTGTCTTCTGCTGTAAGAACAAAATTGCATATTTTTATAAGTTTTCGGACATAGTGCAAGTGGCAAAGACTCAATAATTGTGAGCAGAATCTAGTAGGCTCACAGCTCTAACTTGTTTTGGGGCTCAACTTTTGGAAGTTAGCCTATAAAAATAGCAATTTACAGGGAATAAAAGAGCAGGTCCTGAGGCATTTGGTCAGGGCAGACATTAGTTCCATTTAGGGTTTAAGCCAGCCCACAGGTAATTGTAGGTCTCTTGCATTAGCTTGTGGGAGCAGTGAAAGCATGTAATTCGAGCTAATCTGATGGGCACATGAAGTAGGTACGTGGTGCCAAGGGAGACTCGGAAACAAAAGAACACATGTGTTTTCAGGGGGAAAAAACACAGCATGACACAGAGTCAACTATTGCACACATGAATCTCTGGGGAATTTTCTGGAGGTTTGTCATTTTAGAAAAGTACTTCAAGGGTGCACTGGTCAAAACCCTGGAACTCAGGGTCTTTTCATGCCATGAGCAGTGATGCATGTGGCCTGGCACAATTTGAGGGGCAGCTTTCAGACCAGCTTTATTTGGACTGACTCCCAAGGCTTTCTTTTGGAAGCTTCTCATATTATGGATCTTAGCATTGATTCTACCTAATACACTAGAATCAGCCCAGAGTTTACCCTGTAAACTCTGATTTAACTGGTCTGGGGTGGGGTTCAGCAGGACTGCTTTGTGAAAGTCCCCCAGACAACTGTAATTGGATAACCGCAGTCAGGATTAAGCATCCGGATCTAGTAGCAGATATGGCTTAAGAAAGGTGAGCTGATGGTGGATGCCCAGTAGTTTAAGCTACCTGAGAGGTAGTGATGCAAGCCCAGCTATGAGCATTGGCACTTTGCAATGATACAACTTTTGTGGTCCCCACTGTCGAGCTTGTGCTTCTAGGGAGTTAATACAATCATAGTTTTTATTTTGCTGTTCATTCAAAACCCAGCTTCCTCAAGGAAGATATGCAGCATGCCACTGAACTAGGCTGGCTCTTATTACTACCTTGATAGACTGATTTCCTTGATGGAGCCCAACTGGAGATTTGTTTTCTTAAGACAAAAACTCAGGATAGTTGCTGAAAGGAAAATAAAGAGAATGACAAAAAATTAAAGAGAAATGACAAAAATAAAGAGAAAAAGTTTTTGTTTTGTTTTATTTTAATTTTTTAATTTTCTGCCCATGAATGTACTTAAATCCCATGCACTGAGTGGGGTCTCATGATCCTGGCACTGGCCATCCTCCTGGGGTCCAAGTAGCATGTATCTGCTGATAAGCTGGATTTAGGATAGTAAACAGTCAGATATTTTGAGTATGTAAGAAGTTATTTATTTTAGTAAAAATGTGTTAAAACAGTAAGTCAATGTAGTTCAAGTACATTTTGCTAATTTAAACCAGTTGCATAAAAAGTGCTATTAATATCAGACTTTTCGTTATCAGCATTAAGAGAAAAACTTTACAGGGGCAATTTTTTCAATACCAAAATGTATAACTCGGCCTAAATTATGGATCAAAATTCTCAAAAATTAGGGGCAGAAAGTTTAATAGCAGTTCAAATATGAACCGATGTATGTCTTGAAATGGGTGAGTTCTTAACATATTACTCCACATATTCTTAACATATTACTGAGGAACCGTATTGGTCAGAGGGACCACTAAAGGGAGTGGTGGTGCCATTCTGCTGCACTGTGAAACTCAAGTTGGGCAACACAGTGGACATTTTTTGCTATAGGTATTTGTGGGGAAAGTGGAAATGAGAGAACAGAACTGAGTCCTATAATTACTGTGACTTCGTACTGAATCAGCAACTCATTTGTAAATATAAAAACTGTGACCTCACCAGAGACCAGATGTGCGCTTACTGATTTTTAGATGAGGGTGGCCCAGGGGTGGGAAAGGCATTGGTAAACCTGATTTCTTTACAAGAGCTATGGATGCCCTTAACAATTAATATTAATAAGCATGCAGATATAAAGAGACAGGAGATCTGTGCATTAGTAACTTCCAGAATTTTGCTATTGTTTTAACACATATGAATTTTTCAGAGGGATATAAACAACTGGCCAGGACCCAAAACCAGCCACTTCCTCATTTAATAAATGTCTTCTAGATACCTCCTCTTTGTCAGGTGGCAGCACAGCCAAAGTTTATGAAATAGGGCTCTGTACTGGTCAAAGTCTGCAGACAAAAAGAACAAATACGATCTGGCAGGCACATGCAGGCACAAGTGTGTGTGGTATCAAGTGTCTATATTTTTACAAGTACTATGTATATAGAAGAGCAAACATATGATGCCATATATGTAATACTATATAATATATACACATATATGTACATATTTCTCACAAATTTACATGTCTTAAGGAACTGTCTCTTGCAGTTATGGAGGCTAGCAAATCCAAAGCCTGCAAGGTAGACTAGCAAGCTGGAGACTAGAGAAGGCTGCTATTGTGACTCAGTTCCAAGGCCTTCTCCTGGTAGAGCTTCTACAAGGTCCATCTTTTTTCCACTAAGGCCTTTAACTCTTTGGATGTGGGCCAATGACACTGTGGAGGGCAATCTCTTTTACTGAGTGCCTACTGATCATAAATGTTCATCTCATTTAAAAACTCCATAGAAAACTCTAGAATAAAGTTTGAGGAAATAGCTGCATAGCATGGACCAGTCAGTCTGATATGCAGTGGACCATCTTAGACTCTGTGGTAGAGTGGGAACGACAGCGCCCCCAGACCCAGGCCAGCCTCCTCTTCTTCACACTGCTATTCCCAGGAGTTCTTGGAGATACTTCCTGAAGATGGTCAGGTTGGTGGATGGATGAGATGCCAGACAGGCTCGCTAGATAAGGGTAGGAAGAAAGATGAGGTGGAAATTTAATGAGAAAAGTTAAAGGTGTGTGTGTGGGGTTCAGGAAGGAGAAAGAGCCTCTCGTGTTACTTCGGCTGTGCAGAAACTCATTCTAATTGCTGAGCTTACAACAGAATCACAGTTCAACTCTCAGCGAAAGCCTGCTGTTCCCTTTCCTGATTCTTGACTGAGTCTCTGATGGTCATTTCTTTGACATAAGTGGAAGAAGGAAAAGTGTAGTTGGCAGTGACATACACCTTGATCAAAGGAATCATTTCTTATAAAACTTGTGTGATTAACTTAATCTTTCTAAAGATTATGTGATAACATTTCAGCTCTTTGGGAATAGAGAGGAAAAAAAATGAGCAGGGCCACTGGGTTAGCATGATGACTTACATTTTTATGCAGTCTCTTCTAGTCCCTTTCTACATTTTCTTGCATAATTATTATAATGCACATATATTTTTATGTTCTGTTATATCATCAGCTATAAGTACATCTCCATGTCTTTTATGGTTGGCCTTTGTGGAGATGTAACATGCCATCAAAAGGATGTACTATAATTTAATTAATCAATTTTCTATTGTTGCATGCTAACGTTGCCATACAGCTTTTGCTATTATAAATCATGCTGCAGCAGTTTGCTATTCTTTAGGATGACTTTCTAAAAACAGGGTCACTGAGCCAAAGGACAGGAACATTTTTATGGTTCTTGATGCATATCATTTTTATTGGATTTGATTGGGTTGTGTGCATTTTCCTAAGTTTTTTTTGTTGTTGTTTTTTCTTTTTGTTTGTTATTTGTTGGTATGAGTTTGCATTACCATCTCCAGTTTGGAGTAATAGCATGTATAGGCAGGACAACACTGAGATGGCCATCACAACCCCAGGGCCCTCCAGTCATGTCTTTCTAACAAAAATATTCTTTGAAGCTAAAAATGTCCTTGGCTAGTCCTTGCTTATGAGAGATTTATAGCTTGGAAAATCTGAGTCCAATCTCTGTAGCCATTTTTCAACTGAGAGTGGAAAAGAACCACATTTCACACTTAGAAAGCAATTTGGGATTTATTTTTGGCTCTTTGATAATTCTGGGCAACTCTGAAATGCTTAATGTCTTATTGCCCTTCAACAGACGGGTTCCTAGGTGAGACGTTTAAAGAGATGGTTGTTGGGAATTGGAGCAAACATTTTAGAGGACTGGAGTTAATAGTGCCATTATCTCTTTAGAAAGATTCCTTATATTTTCTGTTGCAATATTTGGAGTTTCTTGCTGGCTAATTATGTGGCATAGTTAGTTTCACTTTATTGGACGAGTTCTAGTAAATATGCTTGCGGTTCTCATTTTGGTACAAGGAAACAATGTACTGTAAGAAGTAAGTTTAAAGATCGGTGTTGGGCATAGGGCTAAACTTAAATATAGGAAGTATAGGAGTGAATTATACTGATATATGAATATTATATATTCATATATCAGTATAATTATATATATATATATATATATATATATATATATATATATATATATATATATATATATGTTTGTACCAAGGATTGAACTCAGAACCTTGCGCTTGCCAGACAGGTGCTTATGTCACTGAGCTATCTCCCCAGCCCTATATTATTTATTCTCAAACTCATATTTTTTATTTCTCCTATACCTAGGAGCATAGCAGGTGACTTCTTTGGCTTAGCATTCTGTTTTTGAATTTCATCCATGCTGTATCATGTATCCAGTCTTGGTTTCTTTTTACAGCAAAATAGTATTTCATTCAGTGTATATTATCACATTTTATTTATACACGCATTAATTGCTGGACTTTTGGGTTACATTTACTTTTTTGCTATTGTGAATAATTCAACTATGAATGTTTGCACGTAAGTATTGGGTGGATATAAGTTTTATTCCCCTTGGATACCCATATAGGAGAGGAATTACTAAGTCATATGGTAACACTGCTTAGCTTTCGAGAAGCTGCCTGTACGCTTCAAATATTCATGCACAGAGATGGATGAAATCATGCTTCAGCCTTGGGGAAAGGGATGGCCCAAGTTAGAGATAAGAAAGGAAGCTGGTACAGAAGTCCCTCAGCCACAGGAAGGTTTAGCACGGCTGGACTTTCATAATAAATGTCTCATTCCAGTACTCTCTTCAGTTTTTAAGCATCTGTGTATAATTGTGAAGTTATAGGAGGAGGACATTTTGGTTCTAAAGTTGTGTTAATTGCCTCTCCAATGTAAGGACAGAATAAGTGACACACACAAGTTCAGGGGGAAAAAGTTTATTTTGGTTTGTAGCTTCAGAGGCTTTACTCCGTGGTCAACTGGTGCCACTGTGGTGGATGACAGGGCAGAGGAAAGCCATGCATCACGGTGGCTGGGAAGCAGAGCAATCAACAGAAGGGAGAAGAACAGACGGGAACATGAATCCAGCATGCCATGATCCCAGTGGTCCCTTCTTCTAACTAAGTCTCACATCTTGGTAGCCCACTCAGCTATGAACTCCGTGTATTACTTGCTAATTGAACAGTAGCCATTTGTGTTTTGGGGGACATTTTATAATTAAAACACAGCAGCTGTGACTCATGTGTGGATCTTGCTCTAATTCTAAAGGCCTCTTTTAGTTTTTAGGAAATGGTTGTTGCACTGGAAGCAAACACCACGCTCCTTCAGTTTTCTCAGCAAATATCCCATTGAGCCTTCTAATAAAAATAATTTCTTCACTTGAGTGTTGACCCCTTGAGACCCCCTGAGGAAAACCAATAGTTCACCAAATGTTTGGACTTTCTCTGAATCTTCCATGTGTGTGATGGTTATAATACAACGATTTCTTTCTAAGCAAAATCCTCTTAATAACATGAGAGGCAATGTTTTGCAAACATTTCTGGGTGAACATTTAATAAATTGGAGAAAATATAGTGTAAGCACATTATTGTTATTATCTGATACTTACTTTTTCACTTTTAAACATTGGAATATGAATATCTTAGGAATTTGATCTTAACCTTAGTATTAAGCCTAAAGTAGTTCAGTTCTCTGAATGTTGGCCATGAGGCTCCGTTTTCCCAGTTGTTAGCAGAAAGATGATATAAGCTAGTGTAATTATAGCCTTAGGTGGCATTAACCACAGAATTGAAGGTTTGGCTTCCTTCTGGCCAACAAACCTTGGGTTTTGACTTGACACTCGTACAGTTCAGCTGCATAATCACGCTCCATGTGAAGGGTGGACGTGAGAGTGTAGGGTTTCTGATTTAGATTCCAGGAGCCGAGTTTTCCTGTGCCAGCCTGGAGGAATCTTAGCATTGCTGAAGAGTTCAGTTTTTCTGTGGCTTCTGCAGACCCTGTGAGGGATCCGGGAGGCAGGCTTTGGCACATTCCAGCACAAGGTCTAATTATGAGTCTAATGATTGTCGAACATTTAAAGCAAAAGCCCAACTACTAGCTCTGGATCTTCTTGTTTTTAAGTTAAAAGGTCAGTAACCCAGTGTCAACAGTTTTAGAAAGCTTGGTTATACTGCTAAGAAGTAATGAGAGTCAGCAAGGAAAAACAAACCCAGGCCACTCTGTTGCTTCAAAGTGAGGAAATCCAGTTGTCTCACATGTTTTAACTGACATGATCTGACATGCTTGTGCTCTCTCTTTCTTTTTTCTGGTCTGGGTTTGAATAATTGCTTCTTGTAGAAAGCCTGTATTTTCAGTACTCTGTGGTTACCAAGCCATACTTGACTTTTAAAAGCGAGTCAAAGGAGCATATTCTTGCAAGAAATTGCCGCTTTGTGGAGGACAAATGAGAGGTTTCATGATCTTTGAAGCCAGGAAGGCCAAATCTGGCGTAGACACTCCATCATCAGGGTGTGTTTTCTGTTCTTCATTACATTACCAAATTGAACTGCCTTTTTGTTGGAACTGAAAAAGAGCTGAAGGAGAGTCAGGCTTTAGATAACCTCATGTAGTTCAGAAAGCAGGGAGTTTTCCTTGGCTGTTGTAGTGCAGAAGTGGGGCAGACAGGCAGACTATTTCAGTCTCCTCAGTGCTTTTCAATCAGGAGTGAGCTTTGATCCCCAGGGGACTCTTGGCATAGTCTGAAGAATTTTGGTTGTCACAGCCAGAGGGGACACAATTGGCATTGAGAGGGAGGAGGCTGGAGATGTTGCTGAGCATTCAATAAGGTTTAAAGTAGTCCCCACAACAAGCAGAGCTGTGGGTAAGGAACACGGACCCAGAGAGTTTATATTTTCACACTAAGTATGAAGTTTCCTGTTCTGCTGTCCCTACATGGGGGCAGAGCAACAAGGACATTAATGTCTCTTGCTCGGCGAGATATTCTCTGGATGTGGATGTTCCACTTTTAGTACTGTGTTCATGGGGTGACCTGTAATAATAACTCAAAACAAGCTTTCTACCTTGGGGGAGAGGTGTGAATGAACCCAACAGACAGCACACATGCTGATGTCCCATAAATGCCGCTTCTGCCTCAGCGGCTCAGCACGTTGGCAGGCAAGATCCTACAGGCCTGGGCTTATTTTATTCTTTTCTTTGTCAAATGTTTCATAAAAGCCTTTGCCCCAGGTTAGCTTTCTTCTGCTTGGTGGTTTAAAAAGTGTGTTTTGGGTGAGGAAATATTCTTTAAGCCTTTACCTTTCTTGGAAGGCAAACACTTTGACAAACAGATTAGGATGTCATCCAAAGTCACCATAACCTCTCGTCCATTTGAAACCTTACTGACACATCAAAATATTGAGCAGTACTTTGGTTTTCCTTAGCTAAGTGTGCAGCGATGTGGAATCATTCTCAACCCTTTCCTGGAGTAGAATTGTCTGAGAATTCTGGGGTCCAACTTCTGCCTATGCGTGAGTGAGTCGTGAGGCTAGTCACTCCCCATGTCTGTGCCCTGATCTGGCCATAAACCTTGCTGACTTGGGGCTACTGCAGAGAGCAGAAAAGGAACCTGAAGTCTTCATTCCTTTAATTTACCCTAGTTGGGCCAATCCTGAGCATCACTCTTATCCTAAGCAAATTGATCATCGTTGCCAGCCACTATGCAGAACAGGAAGGTGAATTGTGTCTTCTGCCCCCACCCCCTTTGTTATAATTATGTTATTTAATTTTCAAAAGCAACTCCCTGAACAGGGCACTATTATTAGCTTTGCTTTGAAAATGAAAAGACAGGGGTGTAAGAAATCAAATAATCTGTCAAAGGTTAAAGAACTGTAAGTTTAAACTTATAAGGTAGCTTTATGATTTCTAGAATGAATTCAATAAATATTTCCTGAGTTGAAATCTCTTCCATACACAAAGTGAAAACAAGAATGTACTGTTCAAAAGTACATCATGAGCAATAAATAAATCTCAGAGGTCCTGAATGTGTGATATCTGAAGGGATTCTGCCATTCTTTAGGATGCTTAATGACAGCACATCTTGCATCCAGTGGCTTAGAGGTCACTTTACTGTTACTCTTCCTAAGTACATGTTGCATTCCCAGTCAGCTTTAGTAGCTCTTGGTTGGCATGTAATTAGCTTTCTCTGTGGCTTGCCCACTTAAGGCCTCCACCTCTCTACCTGGCAACTTCTCCGTATCTAGCTGCTCTTTTTGTACCTTCGACTTCAGCCATTCTAATTGGCATCTATGAGGGAGATATACAAGGAAAACTGTCAACAGCCTACATTGTTCAGGATCCAACTGGAGCCTTAGCTGAGCTTGGGAATTTCCAAGCAAAGCCCTTGTGCAAGAGTGTGTGGGATGTCCCTCTCAAACTAATGACATCTGGGAGTTCTCTGTGTTCTGGGAATATGCATGTGAATGCAACCCTTTCCCAGGTCATGTTTAGACATTGATTGTTGATGACTGTCTACATTGTATTTGCTCAGGCTCCACTTAGAGAATGGAGTTTTAAATTCCATTATTGAAAAACCAGAGTGTTGTACTTATCAGCTGAGAAACTCCAAGAGGCAAAATTCCTTTCTGTTGAATAAGTCTTCCACACATTCATTATATCCTGGACTTGCTTTTACCTAGGACATTTGCTGATCCTGGTGGTCTCCTTGCCAGCAGAAGATGTAGGTGAGATTATGTTTCCCTGACACTTCCCATAGCCCAGTATTCTGCTT
>PVKN010035086.1:0-11702 GCA_004027915.1 Capromys pilorides | reverse complement strand
CTGATACAGAGGCATAGTACACCTTTCTGTTTTCATACGTTAAGTAACTAGACTGAGTGGTAGATTTGGTCTCTTGTATACCTTGAGTGTCCTGAGAAGTGAACACACAGATTTCAATGCTCTCTACCTTTGTGAAGAGACTTGGAAATGCCCATGGTTTCTACTGGTGACAAAACTCCAGCTATATCTATCACCAGTACAAAAGTTTACACTGATTTGGAAGAGGTGGCTGATGGCACTTACTTATGGCCTATACATATTGGGTCAAATATCATCCTGGGGCATGGGAGTAGGGCTGGAGCTGTCACAGGCAGTGTTGGGGGAAGGAAAATTCAGGAAGCAGATCCAGTGCTCAGGGAGGACCTGTGTGTGCGTGCACAGGTGACCACAGGGAGGCCGACTTGGAGTGTAGCTCTTGGTCAGCAAGAGTCAGGAGTGACAGGCCTGTGGGCAGGATGATGGCATCTAGTAGGTTCCTGCAGGGCTCACAGAGTACCCACCTCCCGTTCCCTGGTACAGGCCCTGAACCAGATGTCACACATGGAGCACCAGATGCTGGAGGGGTTGCAGACCACTAACAAGATGGAGAACCTGCTTCAGGCCCAGAGAGAAAAGCTGAACCAGCTGCACAGGAGCAACAGGTGGGCACGGGCCCTTGGTCCTGCTAGGGCAGCAGCTGAGCCAGGAATCAAGCTTGGGACCCAGGCTGAAGATGGGGCTGGGGCTGAGTTCGGAGCTGGACATGGGCCAGTGAGTGGGTGGGACATAGGCCTGGTGAGGACTGCAGTGAGGGACTGGGACTGAAGCTGGGCCTGGGCCCCTGCTGGGAAGGACTGGAACTAGGCTTGGTGTCCAGAGATGCTGGGAGGAGCACAGGCAGCAGGACTGGGCTAGGGCTGAGCTGGGGCCAGGCAGACCAGGGTGCATGCCCAGCATTGTGTGAGGCACAGCAGGAAGGGCCTGCTCCTGGGGCTCAGGGCACTTCAATTCTTATTGTTGTTTTCTCTTCTTCCTATTCTTATTTGATAAACGTGTCTATTTTATTTAGATATAATTTATACAGCACATCATTCATGGTGTCCTGTCCCTTTTCATGGGCATAACTGATTTACACATCAATAAACCAGGTCCAGTCCACCTGCTCCTCTTCTCCAGGGACACCGCAATGGCCAGTATCCACTGTGCAGAGTCAGAGTCCCTTCACTGTATGCACATCTGCATCAGGGAACACATTTTAATGACAAAGGAAGCAATGGTCCTGGCATTCTGACAAGGCAGAAAAACCTGACTCCCACCCTCTAGGTTTTATGTTGGTTTTGAGTGAATGGAGAATCCTCCTTAGGTCAGGGTTCAAGGGTGCCAAACACCCTCAGAGAGCAGCACTGTCATAGGATGAGGTAGGCACTGCATGCCTGAGCTTGGTGCAGGGCACAGCCATGAAGCCTGGCCCCTCTGTCTGGTGTGGGTCTCCTTAGTAGAGGTTCTTGCTCTCATTCCTCAACCTGCAATTCCAGGCAGCAAGAGCTGGGGCATCTCAGTCACTCTGAATTGGGCAGTTTCCTGGAAATGCACAAATGGAAGACACTGTCAATAAGCTCTTGATGGGTGGACAGTGAGCATTCTAGAATTTGAGTGTGTCTAGATTGTCTCTTCTTGCATGATAATTTTCAGCCTGTGGCAATGTCTTCTGCCCTGGCTGAATTTAGTTCTTAGTCTGGAGAACAGGTCAGCAAGACTGGATTGAGAGGAAAATCCTCCCTTCCCAGCCTTGTCCCTCAGCCCCTGGGGTTCTGGAGTCAGACAATGGCTACCTGAGTGCTGGTGCCCCAGTCGCCTGACCCCTGTCTTCCCATGGACCCCAGTGCACACCACTCTCCTCCCTAGTCTTCATCTACAGTGGACATGGACTGCTGGCCATGTGACCTTATGCAGGATGGCCCCCTCTCCAGGCTGCCTTGTGTGGCACTGATACCAGGCAAGAACAGCAGGCTCATTCCTGTGCTCTCCATCCTGCAGTGATCTGGAAACTCGGCTGAATGCCCTGCAGGTTGCCCGGGAGGCTAGGCTAGTACAGCTCCGCCGTGAGAGGCAGAAGGTGAGGCAGCAGCTGGGCCAACAGATGGACAGACTGTCCCGCATCAGACAGGGCTTGGAAGCCCTGCACAACAGCCACAGCATCCTGCAACAGCAGCATGAGCAGCTGAAGCAGAATCTACAGCTCCTCAAACACTTGATAGAGCAGGGCAGAGGTGAGCCTGTGGGGCCTCTGTGGTAGGAGGGAGGCTGGGGCAGAAGCAGGAGCCAGGAAAGAGCCATGCTCAGCCTCTGGGGTCACTCTGGGCTGGGCCTCATCCTGGGAAACCACACCCTTCTGGCCAACTGGCCAACAGAAATAGCATCGAGCAGTAATAAGAATGGCCACAGCTGTAGCCCTAAGAGCAGCCCATGCAGATTGCTCCTGCCTGCACAGGTGGCAGGGTCTTCCCCAGCCCATCCCACCTCGGTCCTCAGTTTCCTCATTTGCCCAGTGAAGGTGACCATGTTAGCCAGGATGGCAGTAGCCAGCTGTCACCTCTGGGCTCCAGGCTTCACCCTTCAGCCCACTTGCCTTGTGCCACCGTATTCCCCCATGGGTCTTAGTTTCCTCCTAGAGTGTGGATTTGTGTCTCAGTGCAGCTGCAACAACTACTCTCCTGTGAATGCTCCAGCCTGAGACCCAAGAGGCAGGCAAGGCAGGGGTTCTCCTTGCCCCAGTTGAGAAGGGAGCACAGTTCCCAGGCTGCCCCTCAGCACTCACTGCCTGCGATGCGCCACTGGGGCCAAGGCTTCCCGATTTTAGCTTCTCTCACTCAGCCAACAAATGATGATTCTGTTGGGTTTTTCAGTGGGTGCAATAGAGACATAAGAAAGATAGAAGAGGCCTTTGTTGCCTCTGAAGACACAAAGAGAATCTTAGGGAAAAGGGGGTGTGGGGTCCTCTGACCTGAGACACAGAAAGCTGAGACTTTTATGGACATTAGCTAGGGGTGGAGTTTGAAGGGCAGGTTCAGTTACATGTAAGGAGCTGACTGGGGTTTGTCTTGTTTGGGTGGGAAAGGCCCCCAGCACTGGGGTGGAGAAGAAGGAAGATGTGGCCTCTGAGAAGTTAAGTTGCTGTTTTTTGGCTTCAGTCATGTCGTATGTTCACCATCATAATTTAGCAATTCATAGTTGGACCAGAACCTATCATTCCTATCTTTTAATTGTTACAAAGGGGTGATAAATCTCTTAGATAGCTTCTTGCTGAATGGGGGCATTGATTTGGGGCAGGGGGATTGACAGGATGATCATTCATTCCTATATAGAATCTAGGGCCACGTGTCTCAGCCTCTCTCTTCCACCACCTTGCTCATCTCCAGCTGACTTGGGCTTTGTTCTGTTGCTGCCTCTGCAGGTGCCATCGTGCTAAAATTCCAGGACTGTGAAGCCATCCGCAGGTTTGGCACTAATGAGGATGGTGTCTACACAATCTTCCTGCCCAGTCTGAACCAGTCTAAGAAGGTGAGTGGGGTTGTGGCTTGGGGAGTTAAGAGTTCATCAGTCGATGTTGAGCCCAGGGCTTTCCAGATGAGAACCCCCTTCAGCATCATCCTTTTTGGTGGAACCAAATGCCAGGAAGGGTAGTTCCCTGCATTGTTGTGAGCTCATGTAGGCAGAGGTGTGACCATGCGACAGTGTGCACAAGTCCTCACAGTAGGAGCGCTGCCTCCCAGAGAGGCCTCTCACTGGGGTAGCAGGAAACAGCTCTGTGCTGGCTGAGCTCATGCTCAGTTATGCAAGTGAACCCTACAATTCCAAGGGCCCAGCACAAAATTTATTTGTAGTTGAGAGCAGGAATCTGGGCTTTGCTGCATGCAGGAAATTAATGTGAGAGGCCTATGGGAACACTGCCACTTTTACTGAGTGCTCTCAAGGTGCCCTGAGTTCACAGGTCCAGTTATTGGATGGGTAAGCAGTTGGGGAAGGAGAGGTAGTTGTGAGGAAGGGCTTGGGGCAAGCAGAGGGGATGGAAGGGTGGAGCACTTGTTCAGCAGTCCTGCCCTATCAGTCTGTCTGTACTTTCCTTTCAACTTTCTCAGTGTGTCAGCGTTTGGCCCCATTTGTCTCCAGAGAGCTTTTCATACATCTGATAAATATACCTTTAAGGAAAGACCAGCTGAATACTCCATGTTTACAACAATTTATAGCTTGAATTGCAGGAGATTTTATTTTATTATATTTATTTTCACAATCATGTGATTAAATCCAAGCATTAGTATTTTCCATTTATGGTACTGATAAGATTTCTTAGCAAGAGACCTCACAAGTTTTCAAGGAAAATATGATTTGGGAAACTTAACCAAAGGTAGGTGTGGTGCAATTTGGGGAAAGGCAAATGGCTGAGACTTGGAGACAGTGATGGAGAGGGGAGAGCTGACCTGGGAGGAGAAAGATCTGGGCTCAGCCCTCAGCTCTCATCTGATGCAAGCTCCTGCCCTCTGAGCCCCACGCACACTCTGCAGCCTCCCAAACAGGTGTCCTGCTTCTGTACCTTGGCTGAGCTTTCCTTCTTCAGAGCTTCCACCCATCCTGCTATTGTCTTTGTGAAAATGCCACTCCACTCATTTCTCTCATCTGCACACCCTCATTCAGGGCCTGTTGGGAAGCTCCCTCCTCAGGAGGTCTAGGGGGTGGCCAAGTCACTTGTGGGCTTCTTGCAGCCTCGCAAACCTGTGCAATCTATTGTCTTCCTGCCCCACCACAACCTCCTTTAAATCAGACCAGCAGGAAGCTTCATTTGTCTCTGATTCACTGTGTGGAGGGCCAGGCACCAAAGCTGCATGCATGGGATATTGAGCTTGCGCCAAGCTGATAGAGAAAATAGTGCGTGCAGAAAAGTTAGCCTGCTTTGTGTCATTGTGTTAGATTGTAGCTCTTAGAGAGATAGGCCTATTTGGGGGAGAGGAGTTTCATCCACATTTGTATCCCCAGAAGTTTGAATGGAGCATCACACATGGAAGGTTATCAGCAAACCACACTGCATTTTGAGGGGCAGCAATAAGAGCTTATTCTGATTCTACACGGTGACTAAGCCCTTCGTGCTACCTATATTAAATCTTTCCAGCAACCTGCAGTTTTAAGGAGGGGGAGTCTCCATTCCCTTCTTTCCTGGAATGTGCTGGGACCGCTTCTGGACATTCATATGACCCCTCTAATTTAAATCTCACAAAAATGAGGAGAAAGGTGTGAAGAGGTCAAGATGTGAGCACCCCTATTTTACAAGTGAGAAGCAGCTGTAGTTGTCACTGGCTGTGACTTCAGGCAATGACAGTGGATGCAATGAGGGAATGTGGCATTTTCTGACGAACTTGACCAGCTTTGCTCTGCAGGAGGCAGGGGTCCATCAGCCAAGTGACTTTGTCCCAACCTGGCTTCTGGCTGTGTCCGGGGCATTTCAGCTGCTCCCCTGTTGGCAGGTGTTCTGTGTGATGGACCCAGATGGAGGAGCCTGGACCGTCATCCAGCGTCGTGAGAATGGCAAAGTGAATTTCAACCGGAACTGGGAGGACTACAAGCAGGTGACTCTGCTGCCCTGGGGTGGGGCTGTGTGGCTCTGAAGCCTGGTGTCTATCTTCTGGTGTTGTGGGGGAGAGAAATGTGTTTGCCCTCACAGCTTTCCAGAAAATATCATCAACTCATCTGAGCCCCCTACTCACAAACACACTAGCCCAGTATCCATGTACTTCCCAGATGCCCAGCCCTGAATTTGGACCTCTTTATGAAACTTCTAACAGACATCTTGGGAGTGAAATGTTGACTCTTGTTTCAAATCTTGGAAAGCATATACATTGCTAATTATTTTTAAAATGTCACATGAAAGGACACAGAACCCACCCCCAGGTACACTGCTTAAATGAGTTTCTTTCACATTTGGTACTTGTGTCACCCACCAGGGGCATAAAATATTTAATGTGCAATTATTGTGCAATGACTAACTTATTTTTGAAATGAAATATGCTTAACAATTGCTTTTCAACTTTATTAAAATAAATTTTAAGTATGGAAATATTGTAAATTTAATTTAAATATTCTTTAAACTTTTTGATAGTGAAAGCAATAGAATATATATCCACAAGGAGCTACAGCTATATTATTGTGTGCACTTGCTATTCTATTTGATTAACAGTCAAACATACATATCAATTTAAGTTATAGGTGTACTCGAACTGTTGAATATTTTTTAATAAATCATAAAAATGATAAAAGGAAATCAGGAGTTCAGATGTAGAAATATACAAAAGACAGCTGGATAGCTGCTAGCTGATAATGAGACTTCGTCTCACCAGTGGGGGGAGCTGACCTCTGGGTGCCCTGTCCATGGTGCTGAACCAGTGTTCTACCAGAAGCTTTAGTGTCTAGGTCCTGGACACTGATGACAAGACATTCCACGTGCTCTGAGGCTTTTATACATTTCTATGTTGCTGAAATTTTTCATTTTCTGCCAGGTTCTAGGACAATGTCTTGACTTGCCATTTATGCTTATTACTAAATTCTTAGTTATTTAAATTGAGTACACTCATGCAGGTAAAGTACACAAGCGTGAAGTGTAAGGATCAGTGAACTTGGAATATGTGCTCAAGCATGTGATTCATGCAGTACTCGACATAACAGCTTTACAGCACTTCACAGTCCTTCCTTGTGCCACCTACTAATCACCCCAAAAGGAGCCACTCTTTTCATTTAGATCACCACAGATTAGTGTTGTTGGTTCCTGAGCTTTGGAGAAATGTGATTTCAGTCATATTTATTGACATTTTACCGTTAGAAATGTGTTGATCATTTTCCTCTAGGAGGTGTGGGACTCCTAACTGAGACTGTTCACAGTGATCTATAGGCCTGCAGTTCAGGAGATGTGGCCTTAGAACCTGGCCTAGGCCCTTGCTCAGCCAGGGACACAGCTCCCAGCTCAACACTGAGTCCACCCTGTCCTTCTCTTACCCCATAGGGATTTGGTGACCCAGCTGGGGAGCACTGGCTGGGCAACGAGGCGATGTACCAGCTCACCAGAGGCACTAACTACTCCCTGCGTGTGGAGATGGAAGACTGGGATGGCAACAAGTTCTCTGCCAACTTTGAGCACTTTGAATTGTACAGTGAAGAGCAGTTTTACAGGTGGGCTCTGGACCCAGCTGGTGGGTAGGCTGGCATCCCAGAACAGTGCCTGCATATCTGCACCAAAGGTCAGCCCTGGCCATTTTGTCTTTCTACCATCAGTCCACATTTGGGCCCACACCACAAGATCTGGAGGTGGCTAGTGAGCATTGCCTTGGAGACTGAGGGATGACATCCTGCCTGAGGCAGTCACTCCAAGGCAGTCACTGAGTGACATCACAGGGTGAAGTATCTTGTGCAGGCTGCACTGTGGCCTGGGTTGAGGCAGAATTGTCCTTGGGATGGGAGGTGGGAGAACTGGACACTTTCTGGAGGTTTGTCAGCTCTGGCTTGGGCAAATCCTATTAGGTTGTTCTGAAGCTTCGTGCTTCAAAAGCAGAATGGCTTTGGATATGGGTATATGGTGATAGCTTCCCTTTATCCCACCCCTTCTTTGTTCTCACTTTGGTATGCTTAGGCAGCGTAATCAGAATTAAGCAAATATTTTCTCCAATCTCCATGAAATCCTCTAAACAACTCTTTGAAGTGGGCATCATGGTGCATACTTTACTATAATGAAAGTTTGGGTCCTGGGGTGGGCTAGTAGGTGATGTAGAGATGATATATTCAAAGACAGAAACGTCAAATTTCTACCTTAATGTATAATTCCGCATTATAATTGTCCATGCTGCAAATGTAAGCATGTGTGATACATTTCAAATGTCCCCTGTGCAAAATGCTGTGCTCCCTCTGAGTGAGAGCCTCAGAGAGCTCCAGAGCTCCAGGTTGCCCTGCCCAGGCCTCAGAGGTCTCTCATTCTCTGTCCTTCTGCAGAGCCCTATGAACAGCACGTTGGATTGTTGTTCTGTGCCTGAGGTCTGGTCTGGTCATGGGGGGGGGGGTGCAAACTTGTGATCCACCCCCTCAGTGTTACACTTGTCTGGTGTGTGGCATGTTGTAGAGTGTATGCTGGTGTTCCACAGCACAGCGAGGACATTTTCTACCAAAGTGGAGTGCATGGAAATCTTGCAGATTCTGTCCAGTCAGGTAGGACACTGAGAAGGAGATATGCCCATCCTGCATGACCTCTGCTCATACAGACAGCAGGTAGGAAGGGCACCCCAGAGAGCAGGCATATCCTGCCATAGGGTAATAGATAGATGGCAATGCTGATTGTGTTTGTGTATGTGAAGTGGGTGCACCCAGGGGAGTGGGGATCCCCTCCACACACATCATGGAGCTGTCAGAGCCACTGTGTGCTCCTTGATTCAGGTCTCTGTGTCTGCGCACCTCTGAAAATCAGGTACCAGTCACTGTGTGCCTGTGCCTCACTTGTGCTCCTGGGGCCATTTCCTCTGCAGGCTCTGCACACACCTGGCTGGGCATCACAGCTCCCATCACTGTCTGACAAGCAATGGTGGCCTCCCACATGAACACCAACTCCCCATTGCTCATTGTGCATCTTCACACTCGGCTTCCCTGTGGGACCCACCAGCTGCAAGTGCTCCCTGATCCTGTGGGGCGGGTCCTAGGTTCCGATGTCTCCTGTATTTCTCTCCATGGTCCCTATTCCATGGTGCCAAGTTATTGGTCACACAAGTTTTTCCTGAAGAGCAGTCTTTGTGATCCCAGGAGCCTTTGCTGGACTCTGCCTCACTTTGGGATAGAGATGGCCCAGCTGGAGGCCACACATCTGAACATGTGGATAAACCACCTGATGTGTCTCACTTTGCATTTCCAAAGCCCTGGTCCATAAATGAGCTTAAACTGCATCTAACAAGTAGGGCTATCCTATTCCATGATGTGGGGTCCCATTATGGCTCCCAGGGGTGAGGGGCTGATAGCACTCACCTCCCACCAGGGATCCTGAGTGGACATCGGCGAATGTAAAATCATTGCAGCAGTCAGGCAGCAGTGATTCCCTCCAGGGGATCTCTGTTCAGGCAGATCTTTGCAGAGAGTTGACCTGCACCTGCCCCAGAGATCATGGCAGTGATTTTAAGGACACAGTGTGTTTCATGGCTGGTTATGGTTATTGGGACCAAGAGGGAAATGCTTCTTCTGACCACAGAAGTATAGAGCTCATGAGTGAGAGCTGAGGACATTACCAGTCACATACAACACCCAGCTCCACTCAGAGGGAGCCATTCCATAGAGCCACTACCTTGGGCATCCTTAAGGCCTTGCACTGGGGTCCAGTGCTTCCTTTAGCTGTGCTGGCTATATTAATGGCCCCCAGCTGTCTTCCACCCTTATGACAGACACAGCCCCTGCCTGCAGTCTCCCAGCCAGGCTCAGCCATGTGCTGTGGAAAAGTAACAGGGAACAGTAACTGCTCACTGCGCTGAGCATCTACATCTTGTGGTCACCAAAGCACGCAATGACCAAGGTTGTGGCCAGGGCTTCCATGGATCCTGAATGCATAGATGAAGAGACTGAGGCTCAGTGAGGGGATCCATTCGTCCAAGGTTGTGTGGGCTCTGAGTGGCAGAGCTGGGGTTTGAATGCAAGTTGATGGCCATCAGCACCAGGCTACCTTGGCTATGGCTGCAAGAGCCACAGAGTCTTGCCAAAAAATATTACTCCACTGTCTGGGCTGCCAGGTGATGTGCAGGTCACAGGGCTGCATGGGGCATGGAGATGATGACCCTAGGTATAGAATGGTGTGGGCAGCTTTGGTGAGGGAGGGCTTTCTGGAAGATGCAAGAGGACACAATATGCTATCACAAGACAAGGGCGCAGGAACTTGAGCATGGGAAGATCAGCTTGTGGGTGCCAAGGCAGGCCATGGTGGGCTGCAGCCTGGCTGTGACCCTCTTTGGTCCTGAGACTGTGGCAGGCTCTTGTGCTCTTGGAGTCTCATCCCTTCCTGGGGACAGGGCATTGTGAGGCTGAGATAAGGATGGGAAGACCCCTGTAAAAGCCTTTGAACAGTGCCTGCTCCCTGGTGGAGGCGCTGAAACTGCAGCTGCTTTCCTCACTATGGTTATTGTGTGTCTGCTTTAAGATCCAAAGAATGAGGTGTGGAAGGCCCAGCACATAGTAGCTGATTATTTTCTGAGAGACAGGAGGTAAGCCTGAGCAAAATGGCCTACATGCTCCACCCAGGCTGAGGCTCCCCATTCTATAGACTGAAGGAGGGAGGCCAGCCAGGACAAAGCTTCCAACATAGCTGCTTCTTCAACATGGCACCAACCAGCCTGTTCTCTCTCCTATCTCCATCTCTGGGCGACTTTCAGAATCTTTCTGGAAAAGGGTAGTGGTGTGTCATTTCACAATGGTCAGGCCATCCTGAAGAACAACAACTTTAGCACCCGGGATGCAGATCATGACACCTGTGGCTGCAACTGCGCAAAGATTATGTCTGGAGGTAAGTTAGGATTAGAGGTATGTTCAGCACCAGGGCTGAAAAGTCTTTAGAACATCCCTCTACCTATCCAAGATTTTTTCAGGATATGTCCAGGGGACAGCTCCCACCAACTCCTGGCCTGGGACAGAGGTCAGAGAGTGGGAGATGGGATGAGTCAGAGACAGAGCAAGAAGGACAAAGAAGAGACCTGAGCCACAGAGACAGGGACAGATGGGGTGGAGAGGCAAAGGCTAATAGAAATGAGAGCAGTGGAGGCAGACAGCACTGGGCAGGGACGGTGAAGGGACAGCTGGAGAGGAAGTCCTTCCTGGACACTGCCAGGAGAGGCCTTGGTGCATGGGACAGTGACCTGTGGGAGACAGGATGACAGAGGCAGTCAGCACAGAAGGATATCTTCATCCAGAGAGGTGCATGTGAGATCCATGCTGAGAGACCACTGAGATAGAGACTTGGGAGAGAGACATAGGCTACTAGATATTGAGCGAGGTGACATGGGGCTGTGAGGAAGCCAGAAGATTGGGAGGCCTCAGATGTGGAGGATTCTGGGGACCATCAAGAGGTACAGACAGCTAGGAGGGGTCCACAGTCTCCACTGCCCTCTAGTGGCCACTCCTCAGCAGAGGGTCTGCATGCCCTCTCCTACCTCCCCAGGTGGCTGGTGCCCAGGAAGCAAGAGCAAGCATTGTTTCGTTTCCTCCTCTTCCACAGGGTGGTGGTTTGGCTCCTGTAGTAAGTCCAACCTCAATGGCATCTACTACCCAGCCGGCCAGCACAAGAAGAAGATGGATGGCATCCGCTGGGACCACGCTTCCAGTGATCCCATCTCTTCTTTCCGCACCTCCCGCATGATGATGCGACCCGTGCACAGCTAGGCCCTGTGGAGCCTTGTCCAGGTTGCTATCCCAACAATAAGGCCAGTGAGAGCATCAGTACCATGCAGGCCACAGAAGGCTAGGAGTTCTATGCATGTGACACCCCCAGAAGACACTAGGTACTCAGTTCATGATGAAGGTGCTCGTGCACCTTGGGAGATGAACTTTCTAGTGAGAAAACATTCCTGTCTGATACAACACAAGGCTCTGATTCTGCAATGTTCTTAGCCCTTCTGACTTGCCAGAAAAGGTCATTTGGGGGAGCCCAGGTTCCAAATATAGAGTGATCT
>PVKN010035085.1:0-10000 GCA_004027915.1 Capromys pilorides | reverse complement strand
TTAATTAAAAAAATCATTGATTTACTTACTTATGGATTTATTTATTTGGTATAGGGTCTCCTTACACAGGTCAGACTTGCAGTAATCCTGTCTCAGCCTCCCCAGCACTGGGATTACAGGCATGCACCACCAGGCCTGGTTTCAGTGGCATGGCACAGCATGCCTGGGATTCTGGGGCTGGCACAGCATGTGGTACTGGAAATTGATAGGGACTGCGCCTGTGTCCTTGTGCTTGCCACACTGGGAGGTGCTTACACCATCAAGCTATCTCCCCAACCTTATACCAGTACAATTTGTAATAGCAAAAATCTTAGAAAACAACCCAAATGCCCATCAACCAAGAAATGGATAAAAAAAAAAGATGTGGGCGTCAGATTCAAGACTTTTATAGGTAAATAGATGCAACTTGAGACCATATGCATAAGTCGAACAAATTAGATGCACGTGTGTAAGCATTGTATTGTCTCCCTAGTATACAATCCAAAAGGTACAACAGATACTGTGAAAGAGAAAGAAACTGCTCAAAAGGAAAGAATTGGGATGGGAGGAAGAAGAAAAAAGGAAAGGAAAATACATAAATAAATAAAAACATGCACGATAGTTACAGTTATATGACTAATTTGTTAGCTCACTGAAAAGGTCTGTCATATTGTTTGATCAATTTTTCATGCCTACATCCTGTAATCTGAGCAATTATTCTGAAGATAATGTATTAACCATTGTTACTCTATCTTGCTTTTAAATTCTATTATCATTTTCTCTTAAAAAAAAAAAAAAAAAAAAAACCTGGCTGCCCACATACCTACAAGGCCATAGGAGAGCTAAAGGCAGTGAGTGCTTCTCACTGAGCTCTCAACTTTAGGCTCCCTCACTTTCAGTCAGGCTTTCTACGCATTGTGATTTGAAAAAGATAGACACAAGAAGTCTAGGACTTCTACTTAATTAACAGCTACCCTACTAAAAGGGATAACTTCTGAAAAAGTAGCCCCTCCACAGTACTTCTGCAATGGCTCTCATCAATTCCAATAGGCCAAACACTCACATTTTTAAAAATGTTTTGTACTGAAACTGTATGTATGTATGTATGTATGTATGTATGTATGTATGTATGGCCAGCTCAGCTTGCCCTGGGGGTGGGGCTGGCGCAGCTTGTGGTGCTGGGGATGGAACCGCGGTCCCTGTGGTTGCCTAAGCTTGCCTAAGCAGGAGCTTTAGACCACTGAGCCATCTCGCTGGTCCCAAATACTCATTTTGAAACAATCTCTGGAGAGAACAATGAAGTGTTCTGGTGAGATGGGCTTGGGTTATGGTTTGGTGGCACAAACCTGAATCTCACACAATGAAAGGATTACTGATACATGCTTGTAATTCCAGCACTCAAGAGTCAGGAGGACCACTGCCAGTTTAAGATCAGCCTGGGCTACAGAGTGAGTTCAAGGCCAGCCTGAACTACTCAGCGAGACTCTTGTCTCAAAAAATAAACAAGGGCCGGTGAGATAGCTCAGTGGAATAAGTGCTTGCCTGGCAACCACAAGGTCTTGAGTTTGATCCCTAGTAACACACACACACACACACACACACACACACACACACAGTAAAAAACGAAAACAAAAAAACCTTCCATGAACTATACAAGAACTGTACAAAGCAAGGCTGCAGGTTTATATAGTTACTTTTCACTGACACACTTGGTGAAAGCTGCCAAGAAACAGTTTAGTGACAAGTGCTTTTCTATCAACTCTCCTAGTATCTGCATTCAAACTTAAAAGACTGAACTTTGAACACAAATAAATAACACATTTAACTCTTAAGAGATAAACGATAAAATTTTTGAAAGGAGAAAAATCTTTGCAATCACTGGATAGACACAGATTTCTTAAGCAAAATGCCTGAGCCATATAGGAAAAAAACTGATAAGCCAGGGCTTAAAAATAAAATATAGGGGGCCAGCAAGATAGCTTGGTGGTCTAAAGTGCCTACTTAGGCAACCGCAGGGACCGTGGTTCGATCCCCACTGCCACGTGCTTGGCCAGCCCCACCCCCAGGGCAGGCTGAGAGATTAAAAAAATAAAATTAAAAGATAGGACAAGGGCAGACCAAATAGCTCAGCAGATTAAAGTACTGCAGGCAGGCACAGGGGCTGGGGGTTCCATCCCAGGGCCTGCCTGCTGGCCCAGCCCCTGGGGCACACTAGAATGGCAACTGAGATTGGACGTGGTGGTACATGCCTATAATCCCAGCTCTTGGGAGGCTGTAAACAGGTGGATCACTATGAGTCTGATCTAGTAGGGACACCCTGTAGCCTAGCACTGAGGAAGCAGGAGGCTCATAAATTCAAGTTCTCTCTGGCAACTTAGTGAGGCCCTGTCGCAAAACTAAAATAAAGCACTTGAGAATGTAGATCAGGGCACTCCTTGATTCAACTCCCAGTAGCACAAAGAAAGACAGAAGTAGCTTAGTTCTTAAAAACACAACTGAAAAACCCATTGTTAACATACTCCTTAATGGTGAAAGACTGAATGCGTTCCCAACAGCATTAAGCAACAACACCCACTTTGTTACTACTTTTTTTTAAAAAAGTAAGTTTTTTATATTTTTATTGGTTCATTTTTCATACACAGTGATCACACTCATCATAAAATTTGACCTATGCATGATATAACTTAATTTGTTTTAAATGTATTTGGTGCAGAGTCTCACTATGCAGTCTCACAGTGATCCTCCTGTTTTCAGACTCCCCAGTGCCGGGATTACAGGTGAGTGCTACCACGACCAGTCTCAGTTGTGCTCCCTGCGCGGAGGTAGCCACAGAGCTAGTGCAGCATGTGGTGCTGCGATGGAATCCAGATGCCTGGGCTTGCCTAAGCAGGTGCTTAGTCTCCTGAGCTATCTTGCTGGCCCTATCTTCTTTTATATTCCCATTCCTCTACCCTCCATTCAAATCCTCCTTCCTTCATCAGTTATTACTGCTATTCAATACAGCCCTGAAGCCTGAGCCATCAGACAATTAAGCAAGAAAACCAAAAGTATTGAAACTGGAAAAGATGTAAAACTATCTGACTTCCTAGGTGACGTAATTTTCTACAAAGAAAACCCACAGGAATCCACTAAGAGACTATTAGAATATGTGAGCTGTGCAAAGCTCCAGGGTATAGGATCAATACAAAAGATCAACTACACGTATAGGCTACTACACTATCAATAAATAATTTAAAAATAAAATCTTAAAAATTCTGCTTATCACTAAAAGAATAAAATACAGATATAGAATAACTTTACTAATAAGTAAAATGTATATACTTGAAACTATGTAACATCATCGAAAGAAATTAAAAAGTAGTTCTACAGAAACAACACAATCCCTATAAAAATCTAAGCTGGATTTTAAAACAGACATTGAAAGCTGATTTCAAATTCGTATGGAAATGCTGGGACTCAGAAGAGTCAAAAATAACCTTAAATAGAACAAAGTTAGAAGTCTCATACTTGTAACTTTAAGAACATATAAACAAAAATGTATTAAGAAAGCTACAGAAGTTAAGACACTGTAGTATTGGCATATGGTCAATTATACAAATCAGTGGAATAGAACTGATGGCCCAGAAACAACTGCTTATACTTATGTTTAAATGATTTTTTTTCCCCCCTTATAGCATACAAGCCTGAATCTAGGGCCTCTGCACTGAGCTATATCACCAGGACTACTAAATTGTTATTCTTGGGCCAGCCAGCCAGCACAGTGGACTAAAGTGCCTGCTTAGGAAGAGGCAGGGACCAGGGTTTGACACTCTGCATGCTACGCCAGCCCTGGTAATCCTAGCCCTTGGGAGGCTGAAAACAAGAGGATCACTACGAGTTCGATCTGTGCAGTGAGATTCGGTAGACCCCGTACTAAAAAAAACTAAACTGTTTGTTACTCTTTTCAAACAGGGTCTTTCTGATTTACCAGGCTGGGCTAAAACTTGTAATACAGATCTAGGAATAACTACATCTGCCTTCGTCTCCTAGAGTGCTGGGATTACAGGTACGTACCACCGCACTGATTGAAAAGAGTGACTAGCCACTCAATGAAGAAAGAGGTCTTTGTACCACCTGGTGCTGGGATAGGGTAGCCACATGCAAAAGAATGAAACTGAACTCCTTTCAAAAATTAACTCTTAAATCAATCACTGATCTAAATATAAAAAGTAAGACTTACAGAAAATACAGGTAAGTGTAAATTTGGATCACATAAGCTTCTTAGCTACAACTCTACAACACATGCAATAAAGTTAAAAAATAGATTATCAAAATCACAAATTCTTCTGCTACAAATAATACCATTTAAAAACCTGAAAACCCAAAGAATGGGAAAAATATTTACAAATCATATAGCTAATGAGGAAATTGTATGTGGACTAGGACTCAACACAGACATTAAGGGCTGGTGAGATTGTTCAGTGGTCTAAAGCGCCTGCTTCGGAAAGCTTGGGCAAGTGCTCAGGGACCATGGTTCAATCCCCGGCACCATATACTGTGCCAGCCCCACTCCCAAGGGAAGGCTGAGCTGGCTGATGGATGGATGGATGGATGGTTGGTTTAAAAAAAAGACATATAATAACTCACATCTTAATATGGACACAAGTGACACACTGTCTACTGGAATGACCAATAAGCACCAAAAAGATGTTTTCAACCCATTGGAAAATGTGAATCTGGACTTTTAAGAAGACTGCACAGTGGTGAGCAGCAGAGAAAGAGCCTGAGATTTGGTTCCAAATCTCAGAATACAACATGAGGAAGAAGAGAGGAGGGAAAGAAGGATCTAAAGTAAGAATTAGAGCCCATGGGGAAAGAGGAGAGAGACTTCAGTAAGGAGGAGGCAGCAGATAGCACTTCCTGAGCTCATTCTCACTGAGGAAAGGCTTCAGCCTGCAGCTGCACCATAACTACTGGTGACTTCAGAGATCTCCAGAGAAAAATGCACCAGTGGAACAGAGCAGAAAACACTGTTTAATGAGTTATTGTGGGTCAGCTATCCCTCAGGAGAGGTTAACTGGCTGGTAGCTATCTTGAAGAGAGTGCAACTGAGCTCAGAACAGTTGCAGGCCAGCTCCATCTAGTGGCTCCCAGCTTCAGGATGAGGCTGAAGAAAACCAGCCGAAGCTGTCAGGGAGGCGCATAGAGAGCTATAGATTGATCCAATTGGTAGAAATCAGCTGGAACTAAAGTGGAGCTGAGGATGCAGCACTGATGGGATAATGCAACAGCCAGCTATACCTGGAAGACACTTCTGAGAAGTAGTCATTTTCTAAAGGTTCTGAATACTTGCAATAAAGCTAGTTGCATGAGCAATTTACAAGCATCAATCCAAGAAACTTTTAAAGTAAAAATGAGATGACAACATGCAAATCCAGACTTCCAGCTCACCAACGGCAAATTCAGAGGGCAATGAGGCAGAACAATTTGAAAGGTGCCCACCTGACCTATCTTAAAAGGTAATGGCAAAAAGAACAAGTCTATGAAGGAGGCTCCAGAGGAAAAAAAAAATCAAACTCAGAAATAATTATTCTAGTTGCGAATGGTGGCACACACCTGTAATCCCAGCACTTGGGAGGCTGAGGAGGAGGATCAGTGCGAGTTCGAGACCAGCCTGCGCTACGAAAGTGAGCTCAAGGCCTGCCTGAACTGCATAATGAGATCATGTCTAAAAAAAAAAAAAAAAAAATCCAGAGTATCAGATCTAGAAGACAGGATTGTGGTTGACGATCATATAAAGAAAGGTCTCACACACATCAATCCAACAAGTACTAGATGATGTAAAGAAAACTAACATTGAAAGGGCAAGTCAGATAGCTCAACAGATTAGGATTAAAGTGTCTGTTTAGGCAGACTCAGAAGACAGGAGTTTGATCCTTGGCCTGCCGTTCCACCCTGCTCCCAGGGCACACTGAGTCAAGGAATGAGACTAGGCAATGTGGTTCATACGTATAATCCCAGTGCCTGGGAGACTGAAAAACAGGAAGGATCACTACAAGTCTGATTGGTGTAGTGAGACTCTGTAGACCCTGAACTAAATATATTAAGAAGAACAATAACACTGATTGGAGTCAATGGAAAAACAGGAGATAAAGCAAGACATTTAAAAAAAAAAAAAATGTTCACGTAAGTCATGGCAGAAAATTTCCCAAGCAACAAAAATTTTACTGATTGCTCACTCTCCGCTGACGGCCCTCCTCACCCATGTGCGCTCCCGCCACCCTGCAGAAACACTCTGGCTACCCGCAGTGCTCCACCAGGTCAGGCCCGGCCAGTGTCCCGGGCACTGCCCCCACAGCTCACTTGGGCTTATGCCAAAGATGTAAAATTCGGAAGACACCCGTGCCCTCATGCTTCAGGGTGTAGACCCCCTGGCCGATGCCACAGCCATTACAATGGGGCCAAAAGGAAGAACCGTGATTACTAAACAGAGTTGGGGAAATCCCAAGGTGGTAACTAGAGATGGTGCAACTGCTGCAAAATCAACTGATTTAAAGGATAAATACAAGAATATTGGAGCTAAACTCCTTCAAGATGTTGCCAACAACAAGATGTTGCTGAGGATGGCACCACCACAGCGATAGCCCTAGAACGCTCTATTGCCAAGGAAGGCTTTGAAAAGATCAGCAAAGGCATGAATTCCGTGGAAATCAGGAGAGGTGTAATGCTAGCTGTTGATGCTGTGACTGCTGAACTTGAGAAACAGTCCAAACCTGTGACAACCCCTGAAGAATCTGCTCAGGTTGCTACAATTTCTGCAACTGGAAACAAAGAAATTGGCAACATCATATCTGATACCATGAAGAAGGGTGGCCAGAAAGGCATTGCAGTGAAGGATGGAGAAACCCTGAGTGATGAGTTGGAAATTATTGAAGGAATGAAGTTTGACAGAGGATATGTTTCTCTGTACTTTATTAATACATCAGCCAGGCATGGTGGCTCACACCTGTAGTCCCAGTACTTGAGAGGCTGGGGCAGGAGGATCACTGTGAGTTTGAGACTAGCCTGGACTACAAAAGTGAGTTCAAGGCCAGCCTGAACGGCATAGTGAGACTCTGTCTCAAAAGGACAAAAAAAAAAAAAGAAAAAGAAAAAAAAAGACACCAACCCCCCAATCAATACATCAAAAGGCCAGAAATGTGAATTCCAGGATGCCTATGTTCTGTTGAATGAGAAGAAAATCTCTAGCGTCCAGCTCACTGTACCCACTCTTGAAATTGTCAATGCTCACTCAAAGCCCTTGGTGGTCATAACTGCAGAGGATGTTGATGGAGAAGCTCTCAGTACCCTGCTTTTGAATAGTCTAAAGGCTGGCCTTCAGGTTGTTGCCATCAAAGCTCCAGGGCTTAGGGACAACAGGAAGAACCATCTGAAAGACATGGCTATTCCAACAGGTGGTGCAGTGTTTGGAGGGTTTGATCCTAAATCTTGAAGATGTCCAGGGTCATGACGTAGGGAAAGTTGGAGAGGTTATCGTAACTAAAGATGATACCATGCTTTTGAAAGGTAAAGACAAAGCACAAAGTGAAAAATGTATACAAGAAATCACTGAGCAGTTCGAAATCGCAACCAGTGAATATGAGAAAGAAAAAGTGAACGAGTAGCTGATGAAGCTTTCAGATGGGAGTGGCCGCGCTGAAGGTTGGTGAGACAAGTGACGTCGAGGTGAACATGCCCTCAATGCCACAAGGGCAGCCATGGAGGATAACTGAGATTCACGCGAAGGCAATGAAGAGCAGGCTGGGTGGCGCAAGGAAATCACATGCCCACCATTGCTGGTTTCAGTTACAACGAATAATGGTTTACTGTTGTCATTGTCCAGGCCTACAGATAACTTATTTTGTATTTTTGAATGCAAAAATATTTGTACATGGGCCTGCGAGATGGCTCAGTGGTCTAAAGTGCTTGCTTAGGCAAGCTTAAGCGACCACAGGGACCACGGTTCAATCCCGGGCACCACATGCTGTGCCAGTCCCACTCCCAGGGCAGGCTGAGCAGGCCAAAACATTAAATATATATCTGCACATTCCTGAAACTGGGCGCCAGAGCCACATATGAGTACACTGCTTTCAACTTATATCACGGAGGCATTTCTACTACTATTCATTCTGTTACAATCAGGACTCTTGCGCTTGTCATCACAGAAGTCAGAAGCAGCCTTTCTGTGGAGTGAAGAATAATGCTGTACAAAATGAAGATCAATGTGGGAAAAAAAAAAAAATTACTGATGTCAGGCACACAGAACTCCAATGTCATGATCAAAACAAAATCCACACTGAAGTATGTAATAGTTAGACTCCCTAAATTCAGCACAAGAACTTAATAATAAAAGTTGTAAGAGAAAGCAAGCAAATGATTTACAAAGGAAAATCCATAAGAATCACTGCACACTTTTCAACACAAACCTTCAAAAATCAAGGAGAACTTGGACTGAAGTATGTTAAACTCCAAAATAAAACGATCTTCAACCCAGGCTGATATACCTCATAAAACTAGCTTTCAAGATAGATAGAGAAACAAGATGTTTCTATGAAAAAGAACACAAAGAAATTCCTGACCACCAAACCAGCAATCCAAAACATTCTGAAGGACCTCATAGAAAGAGATAACCAAAACTACACAAATTAATGAACCTTAGCATGATGAGACCACCAGGAAAGGCAAGCAATTAAACGAGGAAAAAAGAAACCAACAACAGGAAAGTAACACGACAAGATTAAATCAACACATATCAGCTTATAGTCATCAATGCTAACAGTCTCCATTAATCAAAATAAACTGGAAAAAAATGGATCAAGAAGCTAGATCGAACAATATATGCTACATGCATAAACACGTTTAACGCAAAAAGAAATTCATAGACTAATAAAAGTCAAAGAACGGAAAATACTTTATGCAACAAAAAACCTACAAAAAAGGAGATGTAGCTATTTTATTTGCAGACAAAGTGGAATTCAAGGGCTAAGTAAGGGAGATAAAGGCCACTAAATCCTTGTAAAGGGAACAATTCAAGAGGAAGAGTTATAACAATCATAAATATATATGCATCAAATACAAACACACTCAACTGTATATATAAAGCACATATTAATGGACATGAACAATGGAATAAGTACTAATACAGATGAAATGGAGTAATCTCACTAGAAAAAAAGCAAAAATGAAACACCAGAACTGAACCAAACCTGTCAACCAATGGCCTTAGATTTCTACAGTGTTCTACCCCACAACATCAGAATACACATTATTCCCAGCTATACATTGGATGTTCTCTAAAACAGACTGCATACTAGCTCATACAATATGCTTAATTGAGGAGGTGAAAGTATCCCAAGCATATTAACAGACCACAGGGCAAAAACCCCACAACTTCATAAATGCATTGAAATTAAGTCACAGATGCAATTAAAGAAATCAGTTTCTACAATGAAATAATGTCAATACAATACACAGAATTTATGAAACACATTGAAAACAGTCCTACAACATAAATTTACAGAGGTGAATACCCATATCAGAGAAGCAGAGCCAGAGCAAATGCAAATAAACAACCTAATGTTTAACCTCAAGCTTCTAGAAAAAGAGCAAATCAAGGCCAAAGCTCTTACAAGGAAAGAAAATATAAAGATCAGACCAGAAATTAATATAATGGAAACTAAGGAAACGATACAAAGACTCAAATGAACTCATAATTGGTTCTTTGAAAGATTAAAGAAAATCGACAAACTGTTAGCCAACCTTATGAAAAAAAAGTGTGGGGAGGGGGGGACACACCTCAAATCCATGCAGTTAAGAATGAAAGGGGCTGAACTGGGCATGGAGGCACATGTGTGAAATCCCAGCACTAGAGAGAGGCTGAGACAGGAGGATCACTACAAGTCTTGAGCTGGGTAGTGAGATCGAGAGACAGAGATAGAGACAGAGACAGAGAGAGAGAGAGAGAGACAGACAGACAGACACACACACACAGTGAGGGAAGGAG
>PVKN010035084.1:0-11702 GCA_004027915.1 Capromys pilorides | reverse complement strand
TAATGTTTTTAAAATTTATTATTAATAATAGTCCTGAGAGAGCCATTTAAACTGAATACTTTGCAGGGTGTTTTATACTTCGCAAAATGTTATCGCTTATTGTTTTAATATAAAAACCAAGCATAGCTGATTACACCTTTATCACTTTATCATTCCCAGTCAACTATGTGCTACCATTTTAATATAGATTTAATGCATTAATATCAACATTTATTATTTATATGGCAGATAATATACGGTCAGCACGATCTTTGACGAAACTATCAAAAAAGTTTATTTTCAACCAACCTTACCTAGTTTGGTTTTTCCCTTTTCCTAGCAAAAATAATTTAACGAAAGGACATATCATTATAAATGAACACAAATGTGAATTAATTTTTTTTTGTATTTTAAACCATATCCTAAATTATAGAATAAAAGAACTCCTTCCTTACGAAATTATGCTCAAGTACAAGAAAGACAATGAAGATCAGTTACTGGAGGAACATACTAAAGTACAAATGATCACATGCAAGTATACACATGATCTCTATGAAAGAGCACTTCAGTTTCAAGAAATTAATTTTAAGCCGCAGTAAGCTATTGTTTTAAAACCTACTTATAGGGCCAGGGAGATGGCTCAGTGGCACAAGTTCCTGCACAGTAATATAAATTGAACTGATTTTCATACATCATATGCAATACTTAAATAACTTTTCTCACTAAAAAAAAGAGAAAGTAGCTGCATGTATAACCCAATAATGCCTAACAGTAGAGGGTTATCAGCTGCTGGCAATGCTGGCAGCTGTTCACTATGGCTTTATTTTTAATACCTTGTGGTTAGACTTCTCTGCTGGATGGTGAAGGCCAAGTTAAAGCAAGACTTATGTAACAAAAAATTTAACTTTTACATTGGACAAGGTCAGTCAAATGCCCTCAGGATTTACCCTGAAACCACGTACAGCGTTTTGTAGAATTTGTCAGTGTCAGCTATCTGGATGAGTCACGGCATTTGCTTAAGAAGAAATATTTGTAGTAATAGTGTTTAGAAAAGTTACCATGTCTGCATCTTGTACTCCGAGCAACTACTACCAAGACAACAATTTGCACTGTATTAATTATTGTGGCTGTCCTACTAACCAGTTTTGAAACTGTCTCAGGTTATTTCTTTCTCATTAAAATTAATAAAATTTAAAAACTAAAAAATAGAAAGAAATAAGTGCTAACATAAATAAGTGAATACAAAGATAATATAAAAATGCAAATTGCTAAAGCTTTACATAAAATCATTGTAAAAGCCAGGCATGGCGGCACACGCCTGTAATCCCAGCACTTGGGAGGCTGGTGTGAGTTCGAGACCAGCCTGAGCTACAAAAGTTAAGCTCAAAAGGCCAGCCTGAACTGCATAGTGAGACCGTGTCAAAAAGCCAAAAAAAATAAATAAATAAATAAAAAGAGAGAAGAAAAAGAAAACCATTGTAGATATTATTTTAAGGACCTAAAATAAAGTTCTTGCATTACATGAAAAAAAAAAGGACCATTTCGTAGTGGAAAAAAAAAACATACACACACACACACACACGCCAGCAAGATGGCTCAACAGTCTAAAGTGCTTGCTTAGGCAAGCTTAGGCAACTGTAGGGACCATGGTTCAATGCCTGGCACCACATGCTGCACCAGGCCCAGCCCCAAGGCAGACTGAGCCAGCCATAATATATATATTAAAAAACAGTAATAATAATAATATATATATATGATATTTAGGATAAATATACAGATACTTTCTCTTAGTTTAATGAGAAGTTTGTACTACATCTTGTCTTCTGAATAACTACTATGAATACAACAATATGCAATGTATTAATTACTGTAACTGTCCTACTAACCTATTCTGAAACTGTTTCACTGCTATTTTCTTTTTCATTAAAATGAATAAAAAATAAAAAATTAACTTTTTCTCCTTTTAGACATTTTTGTTTTGTTTTGTCTTGTTTTGTTTGCAGGACTGGGGTTTGAACTCACAACCTTGCACTTGCCAGGCACTTGTGCCACAGAGCTATCTCCCCAGCCCCCTCTCATGTTATACACTATTAATATCCAGAAAGTTTTTAGGTAACATCTTACGTATTAATAACAAGAATATAATTAATGTTAACCTACCACAGCAAGGAATTTCACAGCATAAAAATATAATCCATGATGAAATGCAAATAAACTTCCTAGCATCAAAATAAGAACAACAAAAAATAAGGGAACATCAACAATAGCTTGTCCAATCCAATACGCAGAGGGCAAAAGACCTGAAAGTTTAAGTTGAGTATAAGCTTTGATCTAGAAATTAAAAAGAAAAGAAAATAATTTTAATTATACTTTTAGATCTTTTATAAAGAAAAAACTATCAAATCATTGTAATTGATGAAATTATGTTCAAGTACAAGAAAGACAATGAAGATGTTACTTAATTCGTCTTAATTTTATATCAACAAAAGAAAAATGTGACATTCCAGGCCTGAAAATAAGTACAGAGCCTCCAATTTGGTGCATTATTTCTGAGACAGGATAATTCTACAAATTTTAAGTCAGAATACAGTAAAATGAGGCACAGGAGCCATAGGCAGATGGCTGCTCAAACAGTGAGGAGTCAACACTTGCTTTTGAAAATCTGCGAACACAGAAAGATGTGTTTAAATAGGAAAAGGCCTTTCATTTTTAAAAATTTAATCTTTAGTGTAAACACTAACAAACCGCCCAGTGCTTCAAGCTTTGCAAAGGGCTTCAGGTTGTGAAACTTTGTATACAAATAATGTACACCACAAATAAAATTTTCATGTATGCTAACACTAGGCTTAAAGGATCACAGTTTTCCGTCTGACATTCCCACTATTTATTTTGAAATTTTACAAATCTTATACAAATCCAAACACCTAACAATCTTAATCGATTTCCACCATCAACAAAAACATCTACTCCTAACATACCACAGAGCAAGCTATAGGGTGTGACGAGGAAACAAGATGAGCTAAGGAAAACAATGGGTATTCTGTTCAGTGAATTACAGGAACCTCAGGCATATCTAAATCCTAATACAAATTAAAAAACAAACTAAGTCGAATGTAATTATTTGGGGGAATTCAAGCTTTTGTTACTTATACACTGCTGGTGGGAATGTAAAATAGTATATTCACTCTGGAAAAAAATTATTTTCATATCCTAGAAAAGTAAAAACAGGTTCACACACAAACCTCTAAACAAATGCTTATAGCAACTATATTCATAACGACAAGTGGAAATAGTAAACAAGTTCTTCATAGGAGATAGTTTAAAAAAATTAAAACACAATCACAATAAGGAATATTAACCAACAACAAAAGCAAATGAAATACTGATACAGGTAAAGAGGAAGAATTTCAGAAAGCAGCAGGGAGCTCTGCGGAGGCAGAGGGGGCGAAGCTGTGGCCTGAGCACCACAGCAGGCCTATCACTGAGAGCTCTAAAGGTTCACCATCTCTCTGCTGAGGGAAAAAGCTACTCTGGGAGAACACACATTGTGATTCTATTCATACAGTCTTGACATATCAAAACTATAAAAATGGAGAATAGGTTAATAGCTTCCACAAGCTGGGGCGGAAAAGGAAAGTGGGACTTGTGGCTAGAACAGAGCAACAGAAACAGCCGCAGTACCCGGCCCATGGTTCAGCGACTAAAGCGCCTGCTTAGGCAGAGGCAGCGGCGCCTGGGTTCAATCCCCAGCGTGCCATGCCAGCCCCAGGGGCATGCTGAGGTGGTGACTGAGACTGGGTGTGGT
This sequence comes from Capromys pilorides, assembly GCA_004027915.1. Lineage (NCBI taxonomy): Eukaryota > Metazoa > Chordata > Mammalia > Rodentia > Capromyidae > Capromys > Capromys pilorides. Next base: position 7,918 of record PVKN010035084.1, on the reverse strand, counting down.
GGCGCACGCCTGTAATCCCAGCGCTTGGGAGGCTGAGAAGATCACTAGGAGTGCAGTCTATAATGAGACCCTACAGACTTTGTACTAAACATTTTTAAAAAGGAGTTAAGAATTCACAGGACCTTAGAGTATCATTTCTTACATGTGAAGATTAACCTACCATTATCTCAAAGTAAAGTTTAGTTTAAACTGAATTAAAATTGCAAAAAAAAAAAAAAACACTAATAAATTTTAGATGAGTAGTGACATGACATTCCATGTCTAGGTTTTTCAGTATTCTCTAAATTACTGCATATACATATACACTCATAACACAAAACATGAATATTTAAAAAATCTCTTGATCACAACAATTTTAATAATACTTTAAAATACATTTGCATTTATTAAAATATATTTATATTTAAAATTCTGTAAGATTTTAAAATGAGCTTAAACTCATTTATCCCATTCTGTACTTAGTTCAGCTAATCTTATTTTCAAATTAAGATCATCATGGAAAGGATAAGAGTCTTGACTAGAGGAGTAGGATAGAACCTAGCACAGTGATACAGATGTTGAATAGCTGAAAGACTGCGAGATCCTAGTACATCTGAAAGAAAATCCCAGAGACAGGTGCACAGCACCGTGAAACACCACCAGGTAGTGCTGCGTGCTTGGGGACTGTCCCCAGGGTCCAGTGACGAAATCGTGTCACCTCTTTTCCAGCTAACAAGGAGTGTCTTGCACATTCAGTACTGTCTACCACAGGTGACAAAGGAAAGGCAGGTCAGTGTGCCCGGTCGAGCACAGAGAGCAGCCTGGCCTAGTGACACACACCTGCGAGCTCAGCTACGTGGAAACGCAGGACTCGAGGAATGAGAATCTGAGACTGGACTCAGCCATTTAGCGAGACTCTGCTCAAATATAAAACAAAAAGAACTGAAAACAAGTTCAGGGATACATCAGCCCTGGATTTTACAGCAGTAATGCAAACCAAAACCAAAGAGAACACGTAAAGATCACAAGTCAGCTCACAGATCCACCATGTAAACAAACTCCAACTGAGGAAATTATAGGAATACTCCCACTCTTATATTCTGATTATAAAGCAGGTAAAACAAAATTTATGTTGCAAAGATTAGAGGACATAATTTAGCATACAGCAAATATTCAACTGACATTACTAGTTATTATAATACAGTATACTTATAATCTAAATTTACTCCTAAAATAATTGTATTAAGATTTATAAATCATGCAAATACGTTATTTTTATGGCATTTTTTTCTTTTTTTTGGTAAGGGGGATTGAACTCAAAGTCTCATACAGGTCAGGCAAGTACTCTTCCTGCTGAGATACATCTCCACATACAAAATACTCGGGGGTTTTTTGAGACAGGGTTTCTCTCCCTAATTCTGGCTCACAGCAAGCCTCCTACCTCAGCCTCCCGAGCACTGGGACTACAGCACCGCGCCGTCCCACCGACAGTTCTATTAGTAACCAGAACTGCATTTTTAAATTTAGTCATTACCTTATGATTCTCTGCATTTTCCATAGCAAAGTAAGGTGGCACTGCAGTAACGATGATTCCAAGCAAAGCTGCTTGAAAATACAGCTCAATTCTAAAGACTATGTCAGTAATTTCCTGAAAGACAAACACAGAATAAGAAATCCAACTGAGAATCACCTTTCAGCACTCTAAAAGAATAGCAAAGCCTCTGAAGGAACACATTACACTGTCTACCTCAAGTATAATCTGTACAGAAGAATAGGCTGCAGGTTTATTAATAGGTGGAGATGGACCATTAAGTACCAGCTCTGCCATGAACTAATTACATAGCTATATGTGGGCCCAAATATATCATCATATTCCCATTTTTCTTAGCTATAACACAGAATAATCTAGTATATAAATTTAACTTTACTATTCAATAAAAAGTAATATTATACATGAAAAGCAATTAGTATGCCCATTAGCTGCCCAATCTAATGACAATTATCTAGGGAGGACTGTCAGTGCGCCTCACTTGTGTGGACAATGCCTGCCGGGTCCTGAGATGTCTTTCTCTCCCTAAGCTCAGGGACTAATGGACTCTATGGAATCAGGACAAGAGTTTATCCAATTAGGTTCCCAATGTTCCTAGCTGCTCAAGGACCCCGGCAGCCAGCGAACTTCTCTGGACAAGTCAGTAAACAGCTGGCATCCCAAATGCAGATGTATCATCCTACAACCACAGCATGGCTGTTCTCTTAGCCCCAATCTCTGAGAAGACACACTCATGGGGCATGGGGCAGAGTACAGGGTCTCCTGTGGGTCTGGCAGAAGCCGTGGCCCTGGCACAGCACTCTACGAGAAGGTAGAGGCCTTCACCAATGATTCTCACCTTCTGACTTTTGCTACACAGCAATAAGGCCAATTTCTTAATTTATGCTATGTAACACTAGCATTTGCTCCAAATTCAAATATGTGGCAGGGGAGGCCAAGACAGAACCGACGAACATGTAAATTAAGTAGCAGAAAAAGCAGAAATTAGTAATACCACAGTTGGATTCTATCACATAAAATCTGGTAAAGAAAAACCTGGGTACATTAATAAGATGTATGCATGACAAGCACGTCACAGCCTGCAGCAACAGCCTGGCATCTGGTTGGAGCACATTCTCCACTTCAAATGGGACTGAGCCTTAACATTTTCCAGGTATGTGGTGGTGTCAGGCTCCAGACTGCAGTCTACCGTGGTGCACCCAGCTGGTGTCAGGGTAAGCACTGCCTAGCAGTCCTGCCTCCCGAGGTGTGAGAAGCGCTTCCTCTTGTGTACAAGTAGGGAAAACATCTTGATCTCGCCTATCCTAAGCATTATCCCTATCGCAGCATGGCATTTCTCATATTGTGTTCTTGTTCACTCATTTATTTCCTGGACTGTATGCCTGGTATTGATACATCACAAACATTAGCAAAGTGCCTAGCTACTGAAAGCACCGTGTCTGTGTGAATATTAAGAGGAGCAGGGAGATACTGCTGAAAATAGTAACCCGTAACCTTTGAGTATGCAATACTCAAAGTACCACAAGTACTTAGCAAAGCCACAAAGTAAATTTAGAAAAAAACAGTTGATGTCAAGTATAACAACCATTAATACAATAGATATTGATGGCTTTGTAAAACATAAGGATAAAAGAGGAAAACAAGAATTTCTATTTTAGATACTCCACGAAAGCAAAACTGTATTTGGTAAAGTGAGGTTGGGATTCACTATGGTGGGGAAAAAAAGTAAAAACCTGGAGGAAAACTTAAGCTTAAGTGAATAGAATTGGCAGGAACAGACTCACAATTTCCAAATATATTAGTATCTTAACATTAAGAATTATGCACACAAGAACACTTTTATAAAACAGAGCTCAAGATAGGACAACTAAGTGCCTATAAATGAGTGAAGTTAGATAGTTACTGTAAACATAAAAGTAACTGCAAATGGATCACAGGCCTACATGTATGCGCTACAGCCATGAGCCAAGATCAAAACACAGGAATAAGCCCTTTTTATCTTAATTATGACATCAAAAACAAAGCACAAAAGAAAACATAAATTGAATTTCACCAAAACTTGCAAATTATATAATTAGGGACAGACTTGTTTCTCAAATACATAAAAGATGTTCTACAATTTAATCATAAAAGAAGTACCTGATTTTAGGGTAACCCATTTGGGATCCCTCCTGTCTTTTAGGAGCTATTCCTATCCTCCAATAAATTTCTCCACTTTTTTTTTTAAAGTACCCAATTTTAAAAAGGTGAAGACTTGAATAAACCTCTTTCAATGACTACATAAGCAGTGAAGATTATCGACATCAGCAGTCATCAGGGAAATACAAACTACAGTGAAAATGAGATACCTCTTTACACAGCAATAATGAGGCTAGAATGCACGGAAAATACATTGCTAGTTTCTCAAGATGCTAAACACAAGATAGTAATTGCACTTCAAGATATACATCCAAGAGAAATGAAAACATACGCTTGTCCAGAGACTTCCACTTGAATGTTCGCAGCCCCTTTCCCAACAGCCCAGAAGTATTATAAGCAACCCAAGTGTTCCCCACTGACGACGGACCTCAGCAGCAGGGCTAGTCCATGAGCACACCTCACATATTCCACACAGTGCAATACTTGAAAGAAGAAAGACTTGAAGTTCTAACCCATGTAACATAACCCATGCCGGCTATGGCAAACAGAAGGCTGGATGCACGAAGGGAGACAAGCAAGGGCCTTCCTATATGCCACAATTTCTTTCACATGAAACATCCAGAATTAGGAAGTCCACAGATAGAAAAGGACAGGAATTGTCCATTTTAGGAGAGAAAATGGTTATTAATGAACACAAGTTTTCTGGGGAGCAACAAACTCTCAAACCATTATGGTGCTTCAAAGTGAACACTATAAGATATAATTATGTCTTACAAATCACAGCCAAAGCTCCTCAGACACATGCACGTCTACGACACTGTATCTGCGCACATTTCTGCTTACTTGAAAGAATGGGGTGCTCCAGATCTGGATGGTTTCGGTCACATTTAAATGATAAAGATAGTAGTTACTAATGATGTTCATCAGTACAGGTAAGGAGTGAACCATCGTGCTGTTGAAAACAGCAGTAAAACTATAGTCCTACAATTGAAAGAAGAGTAATTACATACCTTATATAAATAAATCTAAGTAGAAATATCACAGCTATACATCAACCTTTTCTTGCCAGCTAACTTAATTCTCATAAAAACTACTTCAACAAGTTATAGAATATTCAGTGATAAAAATAACCTGGCTTACAATGTATAGGTACTTTGAAATTTTACTATGTAAAGTATAAAAATAAAATTAAATTATGTAAAACTTTAAAAATTGGTCAGTTGTCACGCATAAAATATATCATAAATAAGCATAGCTAGCTAGTCTACTAGTAGATCCTAACTTCCAACTAAGAGGTCAATTGGACAAACAATTTTAGAGGAAACAATTTAATGTTTTATTGCTCCTACCCGAGTATTCGCTCACATGGATCATTCTTACCTCTTCTGAATGCACCACATTTAAAGCTGCACTATGGGGAGCAGCAGACACATAGTCACTGTCATTAAAGATCGTCATCATTATTTTCTGGTGTGTGAAAAAGTTAATAAGATCACTGATATCTGATTCTGGTAATAGAAAATAAGTAAAGAACGAAGAATCAGTTTACGTTACAGTTTTAAACAACAAGATGCCTCTCTTTTAGAGAACTGTTTTATCCTCATCAGCTAGGACATGACTAAGAGCACTGACTCTGGAGACAGCCTCGGTGAAAGCCAAGTTGCACCATGTGCAACATCTGTCCTTCAAGCAACTTCCTTAGGGGCTCGGGGCCTAGTTTCTTCTTTACAAAGTGAAAATAATAAGCACATACATACAGCAGTCAGGGGAACTAATGGATGAACTATAAGCAGGGGTATGAATGGAACCTGGCAGACCGAAATTGTGCAGATTTTATCTGTTGCTGCCGCTGCCACTACTGCTACAGTTCGTATCAGTAACACTGAAAGTGACCTGTACCAGTCACCTGAAAACTGATTAAACAGCAAAAATAAAAATCTGCTTTGCACTTCTACATAAGATGAGCAGCTAAGTCAGAAAGGCATAAATTAGGGCACAATAATTTCACTGCCTAAAGGACTTTTATGTTTTCAGAAGACACATTAGTAAGTTAATTTAATTTTAAGTACATTTATACATGTCTTAACTACTCAAACATACTCAAATTCAAAATCAGGTCTTGTGTATTTTCTAAATGGCCTGGAGTCAAGGGAAAGATTCTGAGATAGACACATGTACTATCCCCAGACACAAGTTAAAGATGGTGAAGTGTAAGGTTCCACGTAGTACTGTACTGTATTTTATATGAAAGGTCTATTAAAACAAGAGTTTTAAGGAAAAAAAAGTACAAAACATAATATTTTTTTTTTAATTTTTTTATTTTATTTATTTGTTTGCTTGTTTGTTTCTTTATTTACTTATTTTATGGCTGGCTCAGCCTGCCCTGTTGGTGGGGCTGGTGCAGCATGTGGTGCCGGGGATCGAACTGCAGTCCCTGCAGTTGCCTGAGCTTTCCTAAGCAGGCGCTTTAGACCACTGAACCATCTCGCCAGCCCCCATAATATTTTTATTTAAGAGTGATTTTTTACCTTACACACACCCTCAAGAAAGAATAAAGGTTGCATAATACACTTAGCATCAGACTCTCACAGTACTAATTGCTAATCTCTTTAAGGACCTTGAAAGCAGAGGCTATTTATGTGGATGGGAGGAGGTGCAAAGCAACTTGTCATGCAGAAATGCTTTATTTTGCATTCACTTTCACGATTTTGAAAATGAGAACCATCTGTCAGTTTATTTAAACTTTGCTCAAGTCCATATACTTAAAAAATGTTTTTTGCTATTTGACAATTAGGTATTATATGGTAAGAACACCAACAGTGTTCTAAAAATATCAGCTCCAAGTTCAATGTACTTGGCTACACGTATTTACAACTAAGACTATTATTTCTTAGTCTTAACAAGTTTTCAAACAGTCCTTGAAATAAGCGTTTGAATTTTTCTACATAGATGTATAAGTACATTTATATTACGCACTGTAGCTCCTCCTACAGAAAATTTTATAAGACAGGCCTGCTCGTCATGAACTTTGACAAAAAGCATGCTGCTAAGAACACTACTGCTACTACTTTAAAAAGGGATCTGTTTTTATTATAAATTAGAATGTTTAAAACTATCAAGTACACCAGGCACTTGGGAGGCTGAGGCAGGAGGATCAGTGCAAGTTCGAGACCAGCCTGGGCTACAAAAGTGAGTTCAAGGACAGCCTGAACTGCATAGAGAGACCCTGTCTCGAAAAGACAAAAATAAATAAAATAAAACTATCAAGTACATTTAAGTCAAATTCTCATTTCTGTAATATGCTATTCCACATCAATGAGGTAAATACTTCATTCAATTTAGATTCTGTCTCGGCAGACCAGGCTTATTCTAAAACGCGAGCTTCGAAACTGTATTTACCCACAACCCCTGGCCCAACCGACACATTCACAGACCTTCACGCACTCTCACCAGTAGAATTTTGAAGAAGCAGACTTGTTTTGTACTTATGAGGGTTATCTCCAGGTTTCAGAAAATATAAATCTGGAACAAATTTGACAGGAACCACAGCATTTTTAAAAGAATGATGTACCAAAAACATAAAAATCTGAACTGCAAAAAAAATTAGAAGCAGAAGCAATCTGGAAAGAAAAAAAAAGGGGAGCTTAAGGTTTAGCAGCCTGTAATTCTATTAAAATCTTTCTTAGTACTGGTACCGATTTAATCCTTGCTTAGGAGGTAGTAACTGGAAAAAGCTGAAACAAAAACAAAATCCAAAGGAAAACCCCATTATCAGTACGGGGTGTGAAAAGGAAAAAAGTTTATGAAAGTATGTTGTAGATCTTTCACCTTTAATTATTAGGGAGTATATAACAACATAATTGCTAAACAGTCAGACATTGTTCCAACTATGTATGTCTCCATATTTTTGAAGAAACTACTTGAAGTACCTCCTGCCTGGTTCTGTTCTGCACCATTTATTTTGTACATACTCCTAACAATACTTAGACATAGAGGAGGAAGTAAAAACATAGTGAAATACTGACAGCCTTAAAATTCCAACTTCTCATGATGCAGTCACACTCGCTGTAGTTCAGCCTCTCAGCAGCCGGCTACACTGCTTTTCAACGCTGAAGACAACTAACTACTTACCCTACAAAATATCGATATATTCCATGTCAAGGGTCACTATATTTGAAGAGCTCAGATCATTATATTTTAGTGATTTATAATTTTCTGATATTTCATAATAAATGATTTCATTTAAAAATT
>PVKN010035083.1:0-11715 GCA_004027915.1 Capromys pilorides | reverse complement strand
TTTTTTTTTTTTAATGTATCAGTTATTTAATTAGGTTCTTAGTCAGAAATTTGGAACACTAATTTATGAGGATAAGTTCTATCTGTCAGAGCAAAAATGAATTGCAGGTGGCTCCGGAGCTGAGGAGCAGCTTTGATTTTTACTAAAATCTGTGTGTCTACCACTTTCTGATCCATCTTGCGCTGCTCTGAGGTCTGGTATCTCTCTTTCTTGGTGTTGAAGATCTCACCCTCCTGGTGTCTGGGTTTCCACAGCTTCCTCTTCTTGAAGTAAGCATCAGTGAGGTGTTTGGGGATTTTCACTTTGCTGATACCAACTTTTGCAGAGGTGGCGATGACAAATTTCTGGCGTGTTCTGTGTAGAAGAACACGATTTAGGCTGAGAGGCCCAGTTATAAGTAGCAAGCCACTGGCCAACTGCTTCAGGAAGACCACTGTCTTGCCTCGGTGATGCCCAGTGAGGATGATCAAGATGGTGTCGGGAGTGATGCTAGCTTGAAGTTTCCTCACATGCTGACTGAAGGGTTTCTTGCCATGGCTCAAGAGCTTTTGGAGCACATCTTCAGTGGGGTAGTACAGGCATTTTTCTGAAGCTTAACCACCTGGGTACCTCCATTCTTGTCCCCACTGACTGGTTTTGTGACCATAGCAAGAACTTTCTCTTTTCTCTTCTCAACCTTCAATTTAGCCGCTGTGTACTTTCTCTTGTACAAAGCCTTTCTGGAATCCATTACAGATCAGGAATATCTACCAATTCCTCTAACCAGGACAGGATTTTGGCTGCAGTGGGGCCGCCCCTTCTTGGACTTTTTTGCCTTCACCTTACCCTTTTTGCCAGTACCACTGGCAAAAGCCCTCTTGGCTTTGGGTTTTGTCTCTTTAGTATCTGGCTTCTCAGTTTTTTCACCCACCATCTTGCAAGATGGGAAAGAGAACTAAGTTTCCTCTGCTCTTTGTTATGACATCATTTTCATACTTTGCCTTTTGGATATGGCTTTCTTCTGTCTACATTTTAAAAATAACTGATTTCATCTTTGTCTGGTAATTTCCACATCAGAGCTTCCTTGTAGACAGTTTCTATTGCCTGCTTTTTCCCTCTGTGGATAGGGAAGTAATAGACTATGACAACTCGGGAAATCAGATTCTACTCTTCTAAGGTTTGTTATTACTCTTTGTCTTTTTTTCTTTTCATAATTTCTTTTTTTTTAAATACCAAGTCTCATTATGCAGCTTGGACTCCCAGGGATCCTCTTGTCTCAGAATCCCCAATGCTGGGATGAGAGGCATGTGCCACCACACCCGGTTCTGGGGCTGGCATGGCATGTGGTACTGGGTACTGAACTTGGGACCTGTGCTTGCCAGGCAGGCACTTATGCCACTGAACTGTCTCCCTAGCCCCATAATTTCTTTTTAACTAATGGCTTTCTTGATTCATACAAAGTCATTATACTTTGCCATGTAGCCACTGAGGTCTCTGCCTACATAACCTAGTGGTCATTAATGGTTAGACAAAGATGTCTACCAATGTCAGCAAGTCCCCTAGCCTTCCCGAGCACATGTGTGCCAGTTGGGCTGCGTCTTTAACACCCAGAGATTCAGTTTCCAGCTGTGTGTTAGCTCTCACTTTCCGAATTTCCTGGAGGCAGCAGATCAGTCAAAATCCAAAACTTAGTTCCTCCACAGGGCTTCCCTGAGCGTGGGTATCGCCTGACACAGCGTGACACTGTGCAGATTGATAGGGATATGGCAGAGACTTTCAAAATGCCCTCAGATATTACATGCACTAGCCTTTCCTTTTTAGCTAGTCTTGTTAGGTGCTTCAGTCAATTGTGATGTTAGAACAATAGCTTATAATTGCTTTTGACAAACGCTCTGAGGAAAAGTGAGTGTGACATTGAGTCAGGTCAAATAAATCCCTGCTGGGAAGTGGCCGGGCACATCACTGAAGGTGGCTGTTAGAGACTGCAATGGTAGCCAGCTCCACGCCCAGTCTGTCCTCTCCTGGAGCTCCTGGGTTGCTAGCTTTCCAGGTTAGTGTGGACCTGGTGAAAGGAGATGGGAGTAGGGTAAATGAATATGCACCAAAGCATCCTGTCCTTTCTAAGATTCTATCATTACGAACAAGTACCTTGGATTATTGCAAGTCCTGAATTAACTTACAGAATTCTGGATTGTTTTTATTATTGTCTATGTTTTTGTTGCTTCTATTGACAAATGGCTTTTGGAGATCCTTATTCTACTATTCTCCCTGTTGTCACTTAAGTTTTTTTCTTCTTTCACTGGAATGAATAGAATCTTCCTGGGCCGATATGAAAGTGGTAGCTTTAATTTTGCTCTTAGCTCCTTCAGATTTATGTTTACTTTTTTGCCAATATATAAATTTGTCACATCTGTGTCTGTCCCCCGGCAAGACAAGAATCTTAGCACACTACTTTTATGTCTCTGATTTCTCTCTTTTCACATTGGTATCCATAATTTTAATTTCTAGTTTTATTTTGATTACATTAAATGTACATATTGCCTGGAGCAAAACTGATAGCCTTATAATACTGAGTCATTCCAGTAAAAGATAAGATAATAAACAGCACCACAAGCCATTCCAAAACTCAGTATGTCTTAAAGCAACACTCCTCTTTTCTCACTTTACCTCTCTATGAGTCAGCTTGGGAGTAGGTGATCCAGGTAGGTTCCACTGGACTTGACTCCAGTCTATGGGTTGCTAGCTATGGGTTGGGTTCAGGCTGGCTTCATGTGTCTCTCGCACCCTCCTTGGGCCAGAGGTGTGACTCTCTCTCAAGGGTCCCTCGGACTTGTAGTGAACACGTGGTATGTGTACCACAATAGGCTATTTGTTATCACTGAAAGCTCTGAAGAGTTTGCCATTGCTGGCTTTGGCTCTTTCTTTCTTTCTCTTTCTTTCTTTCTTCTTTCCTTCCATGCTTCTGTAGTGTAGCTTTGCCCAGCCAACATCAACATACATGTCTGCCATGACACACACCAGGCCCAGGGCTTACGCCTGCAAAACAAGGATATGTCCAACAGCTAGCACTATATCACTGAGACTACTCTGCAACATGCTGGTCCTGGGCTTCAATCCATGCAGAGTCACACTTTGTGGGCAACAACTCCAGCTTTAGGAATGGACAGAATATTTGCATAAGTGGACGAGGGCATAAGTTCATGCTACTCACTGCAGTGATGTTTGTGAAAAATGACATACCTTAGCAGTATAGAAAAGCAAAGTTACAATCCCATTCTTTTGTATTATATAGCTTTTAAAATCATGTAGCTCTCATTGCTGACATAAAAGAACAGCTATGATATGTTAAGAAAGCAAGAATGTACAAATTGTATATATTCATACTTACTTTTATTTTATTTATTTTTTATGTATTATGGATTTTTTAGTACAGGGTCTACAAGGTCTTACTATGTAGATTGGCCTCGTAGTTATCCTCCTGTTTTCAGCCTCCCAAGTGCTATTATAGGTGCGAGTCACCATACCCAGTCTCAGTCGCTGTCTCAGTGCGCCCCCCAAGGTGGGGCCAGCATGGCACACCAGGGATTGAACCCCATCTGCTGTGCTCTGCCTAAGCAAGCACTTTAGTCCGATGAGCTATCTGTCTGGCCATCAAACTTACTTTCGTAGTGGAATCCATGGACACCTGCTACTGGTGAACCTATAGGGTGGTATTTAAATGTCCTTTTTCATTTGAAGGGTCAGAGCTCCTTGAAGTAAGGGGGACTACCAGTCTAGAGCAGGAGAGGACTGGCTTACTGCATCTCATGTAGTAGAAAGCAGGATACTATCAAAAGCTTTGTGGTTGTGTCCAAAGAGTTCAGGGCCAATCCAAGGGTTCTAATGGCTAAGGATGGGAAAATCTGAATTTCAGTGGCAGTATCAACTGCAACGGATTCATCAAAAATATAAAAATCTAGAGATTCAAAATGATACTACCAAAAGGAGAATGAAAGAAAGCAAGCTAACTTGTTAATTACCTTTGGGGGTTGCTAGGATACCATGTTGTTTCCAGAAATTTTAATAAAAAAGAACATTTATTCTGTCTTCCCTGTACACATTGTGTTTCTAAGTCATCAACAGTTGATGGGGGAATTGCAAAAGAATTTTAGCTAACAAATGGAGAAGGAACGACCAATTTTCAAACATTCCTTTATGGAAACCCTCATGGATCAGTACACTGATGCTCATGAGGGCTGCTAAGATGAGGAGGATACTCCAGCTGTCAGCAGCTCCTGGATGAGGAAGGAGGACCCTCCCAGCGCTGCTTAACAACATTTCACCACGGGGCCAGTGAGAAAGCTCAGTGGTCTAAAACACCTGCTTAGGCAAGCTTAGGCAGGCGCAGGGGACCTTGGTTCGATCCCAGGCACCACATACGGCACAAGCTCCAACTACAGGGCAGGCTAAGCTGGAAAAAAAATAAAAAATAACAACAACTATTATTTCACCAGCATGGCTTTCTTGGTCTAACGTTGAGTCTGGTTCTCTTGAGGAGGCTGATGGAGGCTGGCAGAATAGAGGCAGATGTGTGCTGTTCTTCTGAGTGTGGAATCAGCCAAATCCATATTGAGTTAAAAATTCTACAGGAGAACAACTCAGCTTCCTTAACAAATACATAGCCTGAAAAAAAGGAAGGGAGATTTAATTGCTATAGCTATTACAGATAAAAAAGAAACTTAAAACTCAACCAGGACTTTTGGAGATAGAAATCAAATAAACCCAACAGTAATACCTAAAGTACCACAACTGCTAAGAAAAGCTTTGTGGTTTGATATAAAGTTAAAGATTTTGAGCCACTGTTTTTTTATAGTAGAAATTTTTATTTTTTAAAATTTTTTTATTCAGTTTAATGAGAAAAAATAGCAGTGAAACAGTTTCAAAAGAAGTTAGTAGGACAGTTACAATAATTAATACATTGCATATTGTTGTCTTTGTAGTAGTTGTTCAGAGGACAAGATGCAGACATGATATCTTGTCTAGACAATATATTAGTACAGCCTTTTCTTCTCACTGAACCAATAAAAGGTAGCTATGTATCTATCCTATAGCCACCGGTTTAAAGGAAGGCTTTGTCATTTACCAACTCTGTGACATTCATCAAAAGGTTAGGATCCACTTTTCTTTCTTTCTTTTTCTTTCTTTCTTTCTGTACCAGGGATTGAACTCAAGACCTTGTGGTTGCCAGGCAAGCACTTATTCCACTGAGCTATCTCCCCAACCCCCATCAAAAGGTTAGGAACAATAATACATGCTTCTTAGTATTTTGAGGATAACTGAAACAATGTCTGCGTAAGTGATTAGTAAATTTTAATACTGAAGGGAAGTGCCAGGAGATGACACAGCCATGTCCCATTTGCTCATCCTCTCACAAATATAATGGCAGACACCCAGGACAAGCATCTCATGTGTGCTGATGGCCTGGTGGGTACAGGAGATCTTAAGGTTAATACAATGTGGGTTTTCAGGGTTCAGATAAAAAGGAGTGACGGGAACCCATTCATCAGGGGGTCTAATACTTTGGAAGATAATGAGGATGGCTGAACTTGGGAATGGGTAGAAGCCAAGAGACCTGAGATAATCAGGAGCTGCTCTCACTCATGGGTGGGTGTTGATTAATCTTTGGTAGAGGAGGAGAAAGGAGGAGAAATGACGACCCTGGTTTCCAGCTGGGACGTAAGGAAGGAGAGGCTGGGGGCCTTCTCTAGGTCATGGGGATAGTGATGAGCTGAGGTGGTGTGGTGGTGAATGTTTTTGGTTGTTTTTGCCGCACAGGGAATCAAGCCTAGGGCATGCTTAGCTCCGAGCTACATCTCTGCCCATTTGTAATTTTGTATTTTGAGAGCGGTTCTCACTGAGCTGCCCGGGCTGGCTTTGAATTTGCCATCCTTCTGCCCCAGCATCTTATGTAGCCGGGATTACAGGTGTGCACCACTTCGCCCCACCTGGGGAGGCTGGCAGTGTGGGACAGCAGGAGAGAAGATAGAGGGGAAATGTGGAGATCAGAGTGCGCTTCACAGCATGTGTGGAAGCAGAGGAATCCACAAGACTAAGAAAGAGCAAAGAAATTGGAAAAGAAGGAAAATATAACTTTGTGGAAACTGTTTTGGAGGAAGTGACTTTCAAGACAAAGAGCCAACTGAGCCCACCAGCTTTGGCAGCTTACGTAACTAACTTTGGAGAGTGGCAAACCAGTGGCTGGTGGGAGCCGAAGCCACACTGTGTGACTTGAGGAGGGAGAGGGAATGGGCGGTTAGAGAAGTCATCAGAGAAGTTTGGCATAAAAAGATGAAGAACAGAAGTAGGAGGAGGAGGGGGCAGGGAGGAGGCCTAGGAGCCAGCTGCAGAGGGGGCATGGCCAGTGCATGGGGTCACACAGGCCACAGAAAGGGACCTGCAGCTCCCTGGTAATTGGAGAAGAGCTTTAAGCAGGGAGGGACAGACTCATCCCTCTGTCCCAACCTGTCTTCCTCTGGACCTGCTGTTTCTTTCATCTGAAGCCTTCCTCTTTTCTGTCCACCTGTGAAGAAACCCTATGAGGTGGAAGAGAAAACCACAGTGAATGTTTAATTTTTAACTACACTATGATGAAAGATCCATTGCCATTATGCCCCCTTGGAGTACCCTTCTCACTTCCGGCACACCGACTCCACTCTTCTTGCCACTTTCTGAAGCAGTTCTGGAGTCCTCTTCCCTGAATGTCTTTAACTGCCCTGTCATGGTGGCCTTGATATCCCCAGTCAACTCAAAACATTTCCCTTTCATGGTCATTTTGACTTTGAGGAAGAGACAAAAGTCTCACAGGGTTGGATCCAGTGAATATGGTGGATAAGGACCCCCTGTCGTGGTCTTATAAGTTGCCTTGGTCACAGAGTTCACCATATTTTTGACCATGCCTCCTAAAGACATTCACAGATTCCCAGAACTGCTTCAGAAAGCTATAAGAATGATGGGAAAGTGTGTTCAAAACACGAGGGAGTGTTTGAAGGGCATTAGTGGCAATTGTGTCTTTCACTATAATAAATTTTGTAAAAATGTCAACATTGCACATTTTGGTCACACCTTGTACTCACCGTTCCACAAAGGTCATTCTTCCTGGGGCCCTTTTCCAGTGCCCAGTTATTCAGGGAGCCAATACTTAGCAGTGCTGGCCATGTGCCAGGCCCTGAGCAGGCTGGAGACATTGGATGCCCCCCAGGTGTGTGGCAGAGGGACAGTGGGTGAGTTACCAGAGCCCTGACACTTGGCTCAAGAGTCCCTAGCCCAAGAGCCAGATTCCACTGGAAATATCTGCACCAGGAAGAGCTGACAGGCTTCCCCGCCCCCACTTTCCTAACCCTAAGCCCAGTGGCAGCTGGGGTGAAAAGGGTCTTGCTCAGGGAGAGTGGGGGTCCAGGGCGCGGGGTTCTGACTCACTGGGACGGGATGCTCAGCTTTCGCTGCTGGGTGCATGTCGTCACCCCTTGACTTCCCTGTGTTTATGTGCCCAGCCCCACACACGCCAGGGCACCAGGAATGACCTGCTCGGGAGCCGGCTGGACGAGAAGAGCCCAGAGGCTCTTTGAAGACATTCACCCAGGGCGTGGATTACGTTTTAGGTGGCAGGTGCGCGCCACGGGAAATGGGCACTTAGCTTGTATTTGACAAAATGAATGCTGTGCCCCATACCAGCTGGGCCCTGGGGGATGAGGACTAATTGGCCCATCGCTCCAGGGGCCCCCAAACCCTTCTCTCTCTGTCTTTGTTGCTCCAATTTTTTCTCTCTGCCTGTCTCTGTCTGTCTGTCTGTCTGTCTGTCTGTCTGTCTGTCTGTCTCTGTCTCTCTCTCTCTGTCTCCATCTCTTTCAATCCCCCACCCCTAGGGGATTTGTACTGAGCCTCATCTCTTTTTTTTTTTATTGGGGGTGTGTGTGTGTGTGTGTGGGTGGGTGGTTCAAACTTACCACCTTGCACTTGCCAGGCAGGCACTTGTGCCTTGGAGCTATCTCCCCAGCGCCCTCATCTCTTTTTAGATATACATTTTTTTTTCTTTTTGAGATAGAGTCTCATTCAGTCACTAAGTTGCCCAGGCTGTGCCCAACCTTGCACCCTCCTGCCTCAGCCTCCCAGAAGGCCAGGCTTACAGACATGCACCCCACTCCTGGCTCCCAGCTCCTCCTCTTCACCAAGTTGCTAAATACAAGAAATCCCTGATCTTATTCAATCTGCTGTTGAAAATATTGATGATTTGCTGTGGCAGGTGTCATGTGCTAGGACCAGAACAGCCCATGGGAACTCAGCCACAGGGGAAGCCACGATCCCCTGCAAGACTCCTGGTGCTCTGTGGGCCTGCAGCAAAAATGCATGGAGGAGGAGATGTGATTTCTCATGATTGTGGCCTGAACTGCCTCCCATACGCACTCAAGAAAAGATTTACTGAAGCCCTAACCTCCAGTACCTCAGAATGTGACCTTATTTGGAAATAGGGACTGTACAGAGGTAATTAAGTTAAAATAGGTCATTAGGCTGGGCCTCAGCCCGTGTGACCGGTGTCTTTATAAAAACAAAAGTTTAGGCCTGGGATATGTGCAGAGGGAGGCTGACGTGAAGGTGCCCGGGGAGAAGCGCCCAGTGACCTAACTACCAACCACGTCACCTTGCCTGCTAGGCAGCATCAAATGCCAGGAGGGAGGACAGATCCTTCCCAGAGCTGTCAGCGCAGGACAGGCTGACACCTTGATTGCAGACTTTTAGCCTCCAGGACTTGGAGACAATAAATTTCTGTTGTCTTTAGCCACCCAATTTGCAGTGTTTAGTTACTGCTGCCCTAGGGAGCAGAGAGACTCATAAAGTAGGGAGGCCTCACTGACACTGGCTTCCAAAACTTAATTAAACGGAACCGAATTAGTGGAGGCTTCCTCCTCTTCAGTGCAGGGATAAGTCTAAAACTGCACCCCAGGGCTGTGGTTGCACGAGAAAGTGGCTTCCTGTTACCCGAGGACATTGGAGGTAGGTGTCCCCAAGTGGGAAACATGGGGTATGGCCCTAGTAGGTGAGTGACATTCACTGGGCAGGTAAAGGAAAAGCAATGCCAGGCCGAGGGAAGAGACCAGGCAAAGAGGGACGGAGTGGCTATAGGTGTGGTCAGAGGATGACTTGTGATTTTCCACGGCTTAGCATGACATGCCTTTGGGGGAACACAGGAGAAAACACTGCTGGGACAGCAGGCCCAGGTGACAGAAAGCCCATGATTGTAGTGAAAAGACTTGAATGGTGACCTTCAGACACTATGGGGTCACCGAAGGACCGAGATGTCAGATTCTTTTGGTCTACCTGTCTTATGGAATGCTGACGGCGGCATGCGGAAGGTAGGCTGGGAAGGATGGATTCCAGTCATGAGACTTGTGTCCAGGATGAATGACAGTGATAACCCTCATATTTGCTCAGATGTCCTATCATCTATATGTGCATCTGCATCTTTCTGATAGCTTTGACTGAGAAATAGGTGTGGATTATAATTATCCGAGTTTTATATCTTGGGAAGCTAAAGAAACTTATGGTCTAGACCAGTGATGGCGAATCTTTCAGAGCTTTTTATGACACGCACAGCCTGCTGTGGTACCCATAGGCTCGCCACCACTGATCTAGACAGAAACGCAGTCACCGTCACAGTGACAGATTAAATAGGGAGTTGTCAGCTGCAGAACAAGGGCCCTAGGAGCTGAGACTAAAGGGAATGAACGGCAATAACTGATCACTGTAATGCACTTAATAACTTCATGTATGTTACAACCCCCAGCATTTATTCAGCATCTTCTTCCAAAGAACTGTCACATCGGCTTGGAAAGCAGGACTCTCCGCCAAGAGTTAGGGATGACTGTAAGATACAAGGGAGATTATATTGATTTATGACACACAGGAGAAGACGGGATTCTGAAGAGGCCAGGGAATCCTCACGCACACAGCAGAACGGGTTAGGGCCCAGCAACCCTCATGCCAGCCCCTCCCCTGTGACCAGCAGCCTGTCTGCTCTGTGTCGTGAGCTGGCAACACAGTCACATGCCCTCCTGGCACTGCCAAGCCCTTGTCTCAAATGCTGTCTGAGACCAGCCCAGGCATGGCGGAGGCCTCGATTGCGATGAGGCCTGAGCCACACAGGAAGTCTATTCAAAAGCAGATAAATCTGGGACCAAGGGCCACGGTTGCTATCACCAGCTGTGTAATTCTCTATCTCCAGGCCCCGGTTTTCCCAACCTCAGAATGAAGATAATACTGCCTACTTTATGGTTGTGTAACAATGCTTTCATTGAAAAAGTACTCATTGATCATCTAGTATGTGCCAGGTTTTGTTCTAAGCTCTGGAGTTGTCTCAGGAAACAAAACAAAGACCCTTGGGCTCTTCCCTTTCCAGGGGGTGAGACGCAGGAGGAGAGGAAGACTTGAGGACAGCGCAACAATAAACCATAAGATCTGCTGTGTTGGAGGCTGTGTTAGGACACTGGGGGAGGAGAGGAAGCACATAGTGGGCATTCCTGGCATCCCGTCAAACAAGCACACAGTAGGCTCCCCAGAACTGGCGGTACTATTATGGTAAGTAAGGAAAGAATGAGGAGCCCGAGGCAGAAAGGCAAGCTATAAATTTTGATAAAAATGTGTCTATCTCTTCAACTTCAGTGAGGAGTTAGCAGAAAAGTTGCCAGGGGAGGATAAGCGTAGAAGATTACAAAGTGAAAAAAGTAGGCCTGAAACGCCCTTGAAGTGCTGTGTAATCAGTTGCGTCTATTCTAATGACCACCAATTAAGCTGTCTCTTGCAAGCTCCAGGAGGAAGATCGCTTGCCTGAACAGGTAGACTGCGAAGTGCGCATTCTAAGACCTTCTGCTTCCACTGCGTTGCATGACTGAAAGTTAAGAATTCTTCAGCATGAATCAGTTGTTACGTTGCGTTATCAGATTTCCAGTACCTGAGAAGAACAGCTTAAAGGAAGAGAGGCTTGATTTGGCTCATGGTTTGTGGTTTTAGAGGACTCATCCGTGGTCCTATGGCTCCACTGGGGGCTGGTGGCAAGGCAGAGCTCGATGGCAGCAGGGCTGTGGTGCAGCAAAGCCGCTTGCCTGAGGCTGGCTATCTGGAAAGCAAACGGAGAGGATGTGGAGCCAGGGACACAACGTCCCCTGCAAGGACACGATGTCCCCTGCAAGGACACACCCTCAGTGGCCCCGTCTTCCACCTAGATCTCCCTCCTGAAGGTCTACCACCTGTCAAGAGCACCACAGGCTGTTGGCCAAGCTTCTTCACATGGTCTTTGGGGAGCATTTGAGATCCAAACCATTTATGTGCAAGGCCTGATTTAATTTTATAACTTTTAGAGGTCGATCTCTTTTAAAAAAGGAAACGGAGGCTTCCGGGCATTAAGTAACCTCCCATGGTCAAATATGGAGAAAAAAGGTGGAGCCCAGCTTTTAACCCATCCTGATTGGCTACCAAGTATTCATAACTGACCCCTATTATAGGCAACAGACCTCATGCTAGCCAGAGTCAGGTGTTTATGGTCTTGGCAGAACTGGTTATTCAATTGGGGAGACACACAAGTAAATGAATAATTGTAAGGTAACATGGGAAGAGCTAAAGTGGAAGTAATTAGCATGCTCTGCCAAACCAAAGGGAAGAAAAGAACTGCCTACTCAGATTGATCGAATTGGGGAATTTTTTCCAAAT
>PVKN010035082.1:0-11701 GCA_004027915.1 Capromys pilorides | reverse complement strand
TTCCATTGAAAGCACAAATAACAATGACCACTACATAATATATGAAAACATAATAGGTAAAAGTGAACAAATTTACAGTAAAGAATAACATTAAAACATATTTCATCTGTAGTACAGTAAATATGTCTGTATCCTCAATACCTAAGATAGAATGTGACCCAAATTAGAAAATAGCAATCTAGAAACAAACATTTGAAAAATTACCAAAATTGTGCAACTTTTTTTGTGCAAGGTGGAATCTGCGACCTCCAGTAAAAATTTGTGACAGGAGAACATTAAAGGAGTGAGAAAGACCTGAAAACTGCAGGTGAAAAGTATTTAAAATGTTTTCAAAACAACAAAGGCAGCTAAGAAACCAGTCTGTGACAGGCAGTAGGTGACTCCTGTATCCTCTGCATGATCACGTGTTCTTGCACTGGGACCCAAAGCCAGGATGAAAGGGAAGGTCTGGCCCCACTACACTGCCTCCTAGGGGGTGGGGAGTTGGGGGCTGAGAACTCTGGCTCTGGAGTTAGAAGAGAAGGCCCTGAGGCCTCAAGAAGGGCACAGAGCAACAAGGGCCCCTGCGGGAGGCTCTGGGGATCCCTGTGATCATCTTGGTTTCAGAAACACAGGGAATCTGCAGAGCACCTGGCCAGAAGAAGAAAGGGAGAGGGGGGGTGAAAGTGTGGTTAAAGGGAAGAGACCTGAAAGTTCAGCTGCTCACAAGGCAGTGACACCAAAGTCACTTCCACACAAAGGTGTGGAATCACAGCCACACCCTCACCCTCCAAGGAGCCCCCTCTGAGGGAAACAGGACTTCCAGGTCCATTTGCAGCCCTCAAAGAGGACCACCAAGAGCTCATGTGTTCTCTTTCCTGCTATGCTCCAAACAGGTTCTTCACTAACAGGAAACCTCCTCCCGCTGTGTTTAAGTACAAATATATGTCCGGTAAAAATCAGAAAGTGAAGAGAGGGCCTGAACCCTAACGCTAACCCCAGCACCAGGAGACTGAGGCCGGAGGATCCAAGGTTGAAGTCCAACCTGTGTTCCACGGGGAGATCCCATCTCATAAGAGACAATCAACAGCCTATCTCAGAGAAGAAGGCAAAAGATACTGATATTAAGCCTATCCTCAAGCAGCTCAAGGAGCATAACTTCACTGGGGTCCAAATGACTTCGAGAAATCTGGAAAACCATTGAAAAGCCCAGGGCCGGTGGGGACTGCACCACTTGCGAGGCTTCTCTGCCTGTTCTTGGGTCTAGTGGTTTTTGATTGCCCCATGAGGAGTCTGCCAGAACTGAGAGCAAGATGTTCAGAAATGAGACGAAATGAAAACGTTCGACCAAAACAGTGTGTGCATGAAGGTGTGAACACAGTTGCAAATGCAGGCAGCTTGGGTTTTGGAACCTGGGCTAACCTATGCACCCCTGCAGGTCCAGAACCCACGGCCTCTTCCCCACTGCAAAGACCCAGACTCCACCTCCTCAGCCTCCCGGCCTGGGCAATGAAGAAAGTCCCGCCCCACCCAAGCTGACCCCTTCAGGCCCCACCCATGACTGTGCCCTCTTTCCATAGCTCAGCCCTCACAGCACATTTGGCCTTGCTAGGCTGGCCCCCATGGCATGCAGCACGTGCTCCATCCTTGCTGGCCCTGCCCTCCTTTCTCGGCCCCACCCACCCCATTTGGCCATATCTTCCCCACTTTGTCCAATGGGAGGCCCAGACAGACCCTGTTAAGGGACGTCCTATCCCTTCTCTGGGACTGACCTACTCCTTGGCTACCCAGCAGGACTTGTACAGTGGGCTCTGCCCTCCCTACCTGTTCTTTCCACATGGCTTTCATCCTTCCCTTTGCTGTTTCTCCATGGAAAGCAGTGTCCTCTGTGGGAGCAGAGGGCCACCTTGGCCTTATGCACCCCACGCCCCTAACTTAGCCCCACCCCACACTCACATCCACCCCCACACACCCTCCTTGACCCAAATAACACCCACACTCCTACCTCCCACCCTCCCCTCACCCCCAGCTGTGCCATGCCTAAATTGTCCTGGCCCTGCTCCTGGCTCAGATCCCCCAGGAAACCGGAGATCCTTTTGTCCTCAGAGGACAGGTAGGGACAAACAAAAATACCCATTTGACCTTTAGAAAAGAGAAATTAATTTTCAGAAAAGCACCTCAAGACCATGAAGGGCACCGAGAACTAAGATATGGAAGATGCTATGGACCCTTGGCAACTGAAGCTTCTCCTTCAGAGCTCATTTCCTTTCCTTCCCCCACCCCATTTTTTACATTCTATCTCTGGCTCTCCTTTCCTTTGGTGAGAAATCCATGTCCCC
Source organism: Capromys pilorides (assembly GCA_004027915.1). Taxonomy (NCBI): domain Eukaryota; kingdom Metazoa; phylum Chordata; class Mammalia; order Rodentia; family Capromyidae; genus Capromys; species Capromys pilorides. The sequence goes on along the minus strand of PVKN010035082.1, from coordinate 9,383 downwards.
ATTCCTATTATCTGTCTTTCCTTTTCCTCTTTATGTTACTCATGCAAAGACACTATGTAGTAGTTGATCTTAAGTATCTAATTTATTTCATTTCATTTCTCACATCTATGTTTCCCTCCTAGGTCATCCCTAAATTCCAAAACCATGTTTGACTTCATGATAAACACCTTCACTCAAACTCTGTATCCGAAACAGAATCCATCTTCCCGATGTCCTCTCCCCCACCCCCACCCCGCCCCTTATGATCTGGAATGTTCTTCCTATTCAATTCATTCTTACCTGGAAAACTTTTCTCATCTCTATAGGCATCTCTTTTTCAGAAGCCAGAGTGACCTGTCCCTTTTCTAAACTCAGTATCTTGCTCACATTCCCAACACTGAACAGTGTGGTATAATTTGACATCCTATCTCTCCACCATTAGACTCATGAAGCGCAAAACTATGCAAAAGCAAATTCATCACTGTGTCCTCAGGCTATCTGAGCACAAGGGACAGAGGACTCATAAAACCTGTGGACAGCAAGAAGTGAGGCAAGCAGCAGGAGCTGCACATCTGTCTTTTCACATGCCCATCTGCTCCTTCCATGGGCCACAAGCTCCACAGAATCCCTAGATTCAGGCAGCTCTCTGGCCTCCTTTATTTGGAGCTCCTCTCAAAAAGTGAGGACTGTTCTTTGTTCTTTCAAATGCACCACACGTGTTCTGTTCCTCTGCTGCTGTTTTGTTGACTTCATTCTCCATTAACCCTCAGGACTATAGCTCCTGAAGAGAAAACTGGTTACATCTTTGGTGCCCAATATGGGGCTTGACTCCTCTATGAAGATGAAAGTGTGGTGAAGCAGCTGGATCATGGACACACCTTTTCCCTGTCATTTTTTAAAAATTATTTATTTATTTATATCCACTCATTCATGTTATGGCTGGCTCAGCCTGCCCTGGGGGTGGAGCCGGCCCACCATGTGGTGCCAGGAACTGAACCGCAGTCCCTGAGGTTGCCTAAGCTTTCCTAAGCAGGTGCTTTAGACCACTGAGCTATCTCACAGGCCCTCCCTGTCATTTTTTACGTTCTAAGAAATGGGACACTCAGCCAGGTAGTGGAAAGCTACCAGACAGGCCACAGAGGATAGACCTAGAGTCCAGCCTGTAGTCCTCTGTAAGGTGAGAGGAGAGCTTTCTTGTTGCTCACCAGCCACTCTGTCTGAGCCCTCTCTGAGTCCATGAAAATTTTTTTCTTTTCTTTTACATAATTACTGTATTTTAACCCAATATATCCTCTTTAAAATTATTTATGATTTTAGCATTTTTGTCAAAGAAAGAATGATCAATTGAGCAATAAAAGAGTCTGGGTGATTTGGACAGACTGCATTATAACTTTGATTTTCCTTGTCTAATCAGCATCAGTGACACCAGGCAATGCCTAGAGACATTTTGTCCTTGGCCCCTTCCTCTGGTTGCTGCTTCTTGTCCAGATCCTCAAAGCTGGGTGAGCTATTAGTACTGGAGATGGGTTCTCTCATACACCTTTTCCCTCCCAAAGCCACACAGCCACTGTATGTGTTGGCTGTCACTTTACTCTGACTGGTGATATCCTATTTCTCTAAGATGTTAAACACAGACACTATTTGGCAAATAAATGATCAGTGGCAGCAAGACACAGTGAAGACAGGTCATGGCACTATGTGGTCATGAGGTGACCCTCCTACTTACCCCCAGGCACACAGGACTGAGTTGGTATGTGTGTCAAACACCAGAGCTGGGCCAGTGGCATGAATGCTCAGGCAACCGGGGAATGCCAGCTGGGTCTGTGTAGGACCAGAGCACCGGGCCCTGCTGGAACTCAGCCTCTACCTCTTCCCCAGCAGCACCATCAGGCTGCTTGGAACTAGCTGCTCACAACTTCAAAGATCTTTTTCACCTGATTGAGCAAAGCTAGAGAGTCCAGCTCTATCTGCTATCCCTTTATCTCACCCTCCTTGTCCCATTCATGTTTGGGACTTGATTTAAAAGGAGCAGCACGAGTCAAATCCCTTGACATTGAAAAACTCTTTCTAACCAGAATTCAGAAAGGAAAAGTAAATACAGGAATCAAGAATACCCAACCCAATACTACATATACATAGCTCTGTGATTCTTGAGACTCTAATTGTCCCAGTTGTAGCTACCAGTACTTCTATCTAACTTTTTCTTTTGGCTTCTCTTCACTCATCATTTAAGTTAACATCATTGGCCTGAAGGAAGGGAGGATGAAATGGAAAGTGATTAGTTGTTGGAAGGAGCCTCACCTTCCAAGAGAACATCAAGAATATGCATCTCTGGTGTCCTTCTTTTCCTTGGGGGTATTGTCTACTATAGCTTACTTGAGGTATCAACCTTTGCAGAAGTAAAACTGGCCTAAGGTTGTCATCTCTGTCTTTTCTTTAACACTGTTCTATAGCATCACGTGACACTATCATTAAGCAAGTGAGTGCAACCATTGTCTTTTTCTCTGTCTGTGAGTCTTCCCTAGAAATATTTGTAGCTCTGTCCATTTTCTCAATAACTTCTTTATTATAGAAGAATTTTGTGGCACTGATTGTTGATTGTCGATTGTCCTCCTCTTCCTCCTCCTCTTCACTAAACTCCTCAGCTGTCATTCTCTGTTGGTCAGCCAGAAATTGTTGCTAAAATCATCTGCACATAGTTCTTCTGGACTGTTCCTTCACTAGAGCCTCAATATCACTACCATCTACCTGAAAACCCTATGGGCTCTTCCATAGTATGTCATTAACCACAGGGTCAGCTGAAGGCTCAGGCTCCTCTAGACAACCTTCAAAGGCTCCCTCCTGTATAACTTTAGGCCACACTTGTTTCCAGGCAGATCTCAGCATCCTTAGAAAGACACTGATCCAGGATGTCTCAATTGACTCCACAAAGGAAAGGATGTTTTAATGGTCCTCCAAGAACTCTTTATGGATTAAATCTGTATCTGAGACCATCTGGAATCTCTTCAGTGACAGTTCCATGGTATACAGCTTAAAGTGAGCTATAACCTACTGGTCCAGGGCCTGAAATAAAGGAGCTGTATTAGATGAGAGGAACTGGACCTAGAACCATGGTACTTTCTCAACCAATTTTTCTCCCAAACCTTGTGGGTGAGTAGAAGCATTGTCTGTGATGAGGGGAGCCTTGAATCGTAAACCTCTGTCTTCCAGATGTGTCTTAACAACAGGACAGAAAGACTCTCTGATCCATTCAAGAAAAAATATTCTATTTACCCAGGATTTTACAGTAGAGCTGCATCCTACTCATAGCCTCATCTTCATATTTTTATGTTTTCTCAATATTCTGGAGGTCTCCAAGTGATAAACCAAAATAGCCTTTATCTTGAGTCATCACTCACATAGGCACAAAGCAGTAAGATTAGCCTGTCCTTCACAGCCTTGTGGCTTGGCATCTTGTCTCCCTGGAGAATGTATGTTCTCCTGGGCATTTTCTTCCAGAAAAGTTTTCACAGTTGAAAAACTTGATGAGAGCAAATGCCATTTCTCTGTGTCATCATTTCAAAGTGGTGTATGTAATTTTCTGCAGCTTTTGCAAGAGCACTGGCTGCTTCTGTATGCCATGTTATACTATAAACCCCCGTTCTCATTTTAATATGGTGAAGCCCCCCTTACTGGCATGAAATGTTTCACCATTAACACTCATTGAAAGAGTATTTTTTATATGACCTGCATTCACAGCTCAACTTTTTCACAAATGAGAAACTCAGGTAAGCTACAACATGCCATCTGCCTTTGCTTTATCCAAACTAATAATTTGGATCAGATTTACTAATCTGAGCAATACCTTTTGCAACAATAGCTTTCTTACACAAATCGTTCCTCTGAAAGATTGTCAAGATGGTGGATTTCAACGAGTACACATTAGAGAGCTTGGTCTCATGAACACTATTTCATTTTCTACACAATTTCCTCCTTCTTTACTGTGATTGTTTTCTTTACATTCTCTTCCTTCTTTAGCTTCTTTTTTAGCTGCTTTTGGGTCACACAGATAGCAGTAATTCCAGTGATTATAGAAGGCACTGACTGAAATCCCATCCACAAGCACACACGTCTGGGCTCACACTGATACTTACGCACGCTTGCATATGTTTTTCTGGCACTGTGAATCTGTATTTGTAACTGCACAAGCAGCCCACATTGGATTCTAACTCAAGACTGGTCATAAGTGAAACCTAAAACCCTACTTGTAACTTAAGATGTGTGTAAGTGTGGTTGCTTGTAACTCAAGATCCTCTGATCCATGAGAAAAAAACCAAATAGGAATAAGGGGAATGCAGGAAAGAAGAAAACAAGGTAGGCAGGGAGGCAGGCATGCAGGCAAGAAAGAAGAATCTTCATTTTTAGTACCCACTATGGAAAGATACATTGCCTTAAGGTGAAATATAAAATGCAATTAGGAAAAGAAAGAAAATGCAACACCTCACATTAATCTCAAAATATATAATATCTAATTACAGGTAGACAAGTCTGATGGAAAATAGCAGAGAGCAGAGAGGCATTGGGCCTAAGGTAGGATGACCAGTTCTTGGTCAAATCAGCAGGAGCCTGAGGCAGACAATTGAAAAACCAGGGACAAGTAAGTCCAAGGTTGTAACAAGCAAGGCAAAGTTTCTAAGTCTACATGTAAACTACTTTTCCTTAATTATAAATGTGAAACGTTGCAGGAGTTGTGGTAGATGGTTGTAATCCCAACACTTGGGTGGCTAAAGAGTGATTGTCTTTGTGAATTCAAGGGCCAAAAGTGAGGTCAAGACCAGTCTGTCCTACCCAGCAAGATACAGTCTTAAAAATCAAGAAACCATAAGTGATCAGAAACTATTCTTTAGAAATAAAGATATTAGAAACTGAAAACTATTTTTTTAATCCAAGATATGGCAACATTGGAAGTCCTGGTGGAGATGGGGTGCCGAGTGTATGGAAGGTTTTTGGGGCAGCTGACGCAGCTGGCAAGGTTGAAGGGAGAGATGACCATGGACAGCAAAGCCAGAGATGGAACAGATCACCTAGAGCTTGGTCTGAGGCCTTCGTTGCAGCCAGTCAGCAATGGCAGGAATGGCTTGGACTCTCTTCCGCAAAGCACCCAGCTTGGGGTAGCTGTCCAGCACGTCAGACTTAAGGATCAGCAGTGTGGTGCTACAGATGTCCCAGTAGAAATCTGCCCAAGTCACCTGATTAAACAGCAGAAAATATATTATTTTCAATGAGAACATAAAAGACATAATTTCATCATTTTAAAATTAAACTGTTTGTTTTGGGGGTGGGAGTGGTGACAGGAATAAAACTGAGGACCTTTGCTTGCCAGGCAGACACTGTGCCCCCTCGCCTAGATCCCTAGGCTAAACTTAGTTTCTTAATCAAAAACATAATTATGAAAATTGAAAATAAATTTGTCACTGTGAAAACTGAACGTATACATAGAAGTTTGGAAGATGACAAAGAAAGGGCACTACCACCAGGCAACACCCAGAGGTTCCCCATTGGTTCCTTGGGCTACACAGTCCTTTTCCACGCAGATAGATGGACAGGTTCACTTACAGGTAGCCTCCCAGTGCAGGCTACCCTGTAACCTGGTCCAATTTCCACCTCTCCAACACCATCATCCTAACACTTAGTCTTTCTTTTTCTCATTTGCTACAGAATAAATGAGGATCCATTCCAGTCTACACCTCTCATCTGGTGATGACTTTAGGTCCTGTAATTCAGGAAAGTGCTCGCCTCTCGTGTCAGCACGTGATTGACGGGGCCTCACTTAACCTGCAGTAGGCCCCAGCTTTGGGCTTATTTCATCTTACTGCTTATCTTGTGCCTCGATATCACTCCTAAGAGTAATATGTGTTATTTACATTACTCCTCCCCAGTGTAAATTCCTCCCAACACTCCATACTTAGCGCAGGGAACCTTTAAGAGCTTCAGTGATACCTACAGGCCACTGCATGGCAGTATGCGTATCACCAATTTATCACTACTGCTCTACACTTTGCAGTGAAATATTTTTGGCTAAAATATATTATTCAGGGCTGGCGAGATAGCTCAGTGGTCCAAAGCACCTGTTTAGGCAACCACAGGGACTGTGGCTTGATCCCAACACCACATGCTCTAACAGTTCCACTCCCAGAGCAGGCTGAGCCAGCCATAACATAGATAGGTAGATAGATAGATAGATAGATAGATAGATAGATAGATAGATAGATAGATAGATAAAGTTAAAATACATTATTCAGCATCAGTCAGGAGAAACAATATAATGCAATTTATTCCTTAGCAGAATGCTAGGATTGGAACCAGGACCCAGATCCTGAAAGTCTGGTCCCACCCTTGAACACTTGGGAATTTTGACTGTGTGACTAGAAAAGATGGTCTGCATGATGTGACTGTGCTTCTGTTTGAATATTACTCACCAGTGGAGCTCCGATGCACTTAGCCTTGTGTGTGGGACTGAAGAAACTGTTTGCTACTGTTTTATAAACCTGCTTGCTGTCAGTGAGCCAAGAGATGTTGCTGGAGGATCCAGAAGTCAATCAGGAGATGATTTATTAAGCACCTACTGCATGCCTGGGCCAGGTCTGAAAGCTGGACATTGACTGATAGCCAAGCAAGGTGTCGTGTGAGTCCCCTCTACAATGGACTTTTGATTTGACAAGAAAACAATAATGAGGAAAAACTGCAGGGACTGGAGACACACCGGGCAGGCCTTTCAGAGGAATCAGAAGCCCAGGCTTAAGCAGCGAGCACAGGGAACCTGAGTGTGTGACCTGTGAGGGAGGAGCATTCCCCTCACCCTGGAAGACAGCAGGGAGGGAGGAAGCCCCTCCAGGCAGACCAGGCAACTGTGGAATGGACTCTTAGTTATGAAGTTTAAATTGGTTGAAATCTTCAACAAATAGAAAGAGAACCACTTTAGGAAAAGCTAGGACAGTTGATGAGGAAACGCCAGGAAATCTGCAAGAGGGCTGAGTGCTGAAAATGCAGCTGTGTGCATGTAGAGACCGTGGTCAGAGGTCCCCAGAGCCCAGGGAAACCCCTGCAGTCTGTCTCCTAGAGACAAGCCATGCCACGGGCAATGGGCAGTTCCACAACACCCAGCATGGGGACACCCGAGCTGAGGCACCATAGCTAAACACTGGTGATAGTTCCACACAGGGTGCCCAGGGGTTTCGGCTGTCACTGTCTCATTTTGCCGTATTACCAATTATTAACAAACTCGTTAATTCCTCAGAGCTCAGAAAGTGCTCATCCTTAGTCCAACCCTTTCTGCTTTTTATTTATTATCAGGAATACTTTCATGAAGAGAAACTCTGTCTAGTGACTTTGTTACCTTGAATACATAAACATAGGAAAGGCAGAATAAATGCTTTTCTAAAAACAACAGTCTGCACTTTTTGTTTGTAATAATTTTCAGAATAATAGCTCCATGGCTGCTTTAAAATTAAGTATTGAGGGCTGGCCAAATAGCTCAGGGGAGTAAAGCACCAGCAAGTAGGCACAGGGGCTGGGTGTTGGATCCCAGGGCCCGCCATGCCGGCCCCACCCCCAGGGAGCGTTGAGAGGGCAATTGAGACTTTGTGGTGGTCCAGGCCTGTAATCCCAGCTCGTGGAATCCCAACTCTTGGAAGGCTGCAAACAGGGGGATCACTAAGAGTCCAATCTAGTAGTGAGACCCTGATCACCTTGTAGACCCTTCCCTAAAATACAATAAATAAATAAATAAGTAAATAAATAAATAAAATTAAGCAATGAAGGTTTGATTTATGTGTGTGTCTCTCTCTGTGAGTACACATTTTGTTGTTGTGGTTTGCATAGACTTCTGTATTTATTCAGTTTGGTTTGCCCATTACTAATAGAATTGTGGAAGTTTAAAGTGTCCCATACTTGGCCAATTGGAAGTCTTCAAGTGCACTTCCAACTCCTTTTGATAGAAGTCCAATTGTCATTGGTAAATTATTTGCTTCAGTAGGATAAGGAATTCCCAGCTCGTTTTTTATACTTTCTGTCCAAAACTAAACATAAACCATTTCTCCAAGAAGCTCTGGTTCCATTTAGAATTTAAAATACCAGACTCTGGTATGAGACTGCTCAGCACAGCCAGTTTTGTTAGTCATTCTCTGTCTCAGTCACTCTTGTCTCATTGCTGAGACAGATACTCAACCCCAAAATGAAGGAAGGAAAGGTTTATTTAGCTCACAGTTACTGGAGGTTTCAGTTCATACTTACCTGACTCCTAGGCAGAGAGCATCCTGTCATGGTCAGTGACAAAGAGCAGAGAGCAAAGGGAGAGGCAGCACTTCAGGCACTTGACTAGCATCTCATCCCTCCTGACACTGCAATGCAAATGACCCGCCCTAGGGCAGGTGCAGCATCCACACCCACAGTAATTCATCACAAACTCCAGGAGCCTCCTCCCTCATGCCTGCTTGAGGCTTTGGGGACACATGAACACAGACCATAACATTCCCTAAGAAACATTTTCTCTTCATCCTAAGAGCATCCTAAGCTTATATTCTTACCTACATTTCAAATACAGAAATACGTTTAGGCATCTCCCAGATTTACATGTCTATCTCCCTTCTTCTCACTGAAGATCTCAGTTCTCAATAACATCAACAAAATTTCTTATTTCTGCACCCACAGTGTAGACATAATCATCTCAGAAGAACAATGCCCAGAGCCGTGTCTGGTGCCACCAAAAGCATTATTAAATATGGCATATGATTTTTATGTTTTGTTCTGAGAGAATGACTTTCTTTAAATGTAGAATCAAATTACTTTTACAAAGTTATATTTCTTGAAATAATTTTTCTCTAGTAGAGTACAATGCATGTTCTTTACAGTGTCTTTGTATCCATTCAACAGAAGTATACTTGTTCACTTTCATTTTGATTTGATAGCTTTTTCAAACTTGTTATTTTAGAAAATTTCACTTAACTTATGATTGCAAATTTATCTATTTATTTATTTACTTACTTAGGTATTAGGGATCAAACTCAGGACTTTGTGCTTGGGAAGCCAGCATTTATGTCACTGAGCTACCTCCCTGGTCTTCCAAAATTTTAATATAAAGGAATTTACTTCTCATCTGTACCATTAAACTATTTCTCTCATTTTCTTTTCTCCTTTTTTTTTTTTTCTTTCTTTCTTTCTTTCTTTAAATTTTATTTATTTATTTATTTATTTATTTATTTATTTGTTTGCTTGTTGTGTTTGTTTGTTTCTTTATTTATTCATTTTGTGGCTGGCTCAGCCTGCCCTGGTGGTGGCGCTGGCGCAGCATGTGGTGCCGGGGATCGAACTGCAGTCCCCGCAGTTGCCTGAGCCCTCCTAAGCAGGCGCTTTAGACCACTGAACCA
>PVKN010035081.1:0-11696 GCA_004027915.1 Capromys pilorides | reverse complement strand
ATAGAAAAAACCTTACAATAACCTATGTCAGATGAACATCCTATGACAAAATATGTAACATTTTAAGCACGAACATGATGCTCAAAAGTTACAGATCTTACAGCCATTTCCAATTTTGGGTTTCTGGATTAAGGATAATTAATCAGTAAAAAGTCTACTTAAGATACTCTAAGAATATGGCTGGGTGTGGTGGTGCGTGACTGTAATCCCAGCACTTGGGAAGCTGAGGCAGGAGGATCAGTACAAGTTCAAGACCAGCATGGGCTACATAAGTGAGCTCAAGGCCAGCCTGAACTGCATAGCGAGACCCTGTCTCAAAAAGACAATTAAAAAAAAAAAAAAAAAGATACTCTAAGAATATGAAAAACTTTTGAGTCTCAAGCATTTTGGACAAGGGATACTCAACCTATATACTTTACATGACCTTCCCTCCAATTAGATTTAAGTTAGTTATTTTTAAGAACAAAATACTTTAGAGCAGTAAATTCCTTATTTAATTAAATCAAGAGACATTTGATATATTCCTGCCCCTTTTTTCTTAAAATCTACATGTTAAATGTAAAGCATATGCAGCAAACTTTTACATATAAGCAACAAACAAGATGATAACAAAAATTTGGTTTGGGGACCATACTACCTCACAATTATTACAAAGAAAACAACCTATAAAAATACTGATCCTACTGACATATGAGGAATACAGTTCAGTTCACCTGTGGATCTAACTTGTGCAAATAATGAACATAATTTATCATTCAATTTGATTAAAAAGACAATAAAATTTCATATTATTGCTTATTTAAAAAATGAAGAATTATGTAAGAACAATGTTTATTTTTAAAAATAAACCTAAATAGGGCTGACAAGATAGCTCAGTGAATTAAGCACGTGCTTTAGTAAGCATAGGTACCACAGTTCAATCCCTGGTCCCACATGCCATGGTGGCCCTGCTCCCAGGGGTCACTGAGTCAGTGACAGAGCCTGGACGTGGTGGCACATGCCTATAATCCCAGCACTGGGGAGGGCGAAAACAGGAGGATCACTACAAGTCAGATCTGCATAGTGAGACCCTGTGCCAAAGACACAAATGAAAAAATAAAGAAAAAAAACCTAAATATATTTATATCAAAAATCTAACTTGAGTCAATTTACTGTGTTTATATTTGAAACACCTCACTTGGTCGTGTATTTTCCGGAATAATAAACAAACTTTCAGAGTGTATTCGTGAGCTAAAACTAAAGTTATCTATTTTAAGTGATTTAATACAATATGAATTCTTCCATATAAAATACTCAAGACTGGGGCTGGGGAGATGGTTCAGCAGTCTAAAGCACCTGCTTTAGGAAAGCTTAGGCTACTGCAGGGACCGCAGTTCAATCCCCAGCACCACATGCTGTGCCAGCCCCACCCCCAGGGCAGGCTGAGCAGGCCATAATTTAAAAAAAAAAAAATAACTCAAGACTTGTATAAAACCCTTGTTTTCTTACAATACTACACTGTTTCAACATAATATCAAAATGATTACATTATAATAAAATATATATTTATATGTGTTTTCTCTACCATACAGGACCGTGTTTCCATGAAAGGTCACGTAAAAGCAAAAGCTTCTCACATTCTGTATCTATATTAACTCTCATTGAAAGTTTCTGTGGCCAGCAAGATAGCTCAGCACCTGCTTAGGTAAGTGTAGGGACTGGGGTTCAATCCTCAGCACCACATGCTGGCCCTGCCCCCAAGGGTGCTGAGCTGGCCAATGAGCCTGGGCAAGGTGGTGCACGCCTGTAATAGCACTAGGGAGGCTGAAAAAAGAATCACCGAGTGTGAGCTGCAAACTGAGACACTGTATTGAGGGGAGGGGAGGGGAAAAGTAGGGAGGGGAGGGAAGGGAAGGGGAAGGGAAGAGAGGGGAGGGGAGGGTCTCTGTATTGAAAAAAGGAAAGGAGGGAGGGAGGGAGGGGATTTTTTTCTTTTTTAAAAATGTATTTGGTATAGGGTCTCACTATGCAGCTCGGGTGTCTGGTGATTCTCCTGTTTTCAGCCTCCCTAGTGCTGGGATTACAAGCGTGTGCCACTATGCCCAGACTCGGTGCCCACTCAGCACACCCAGGGGTGGGGCTGGTGCGGCATGCAGCCCACTCTTCTGTACATTTTCTGATGAGGGGAATCACAAAATGCTTTCTCATCTTTTTCCTGTAGTGTGAGTTCTTTAATGTATTTCAAGGTAAACAGAAGATGTGAGACTTCCTACATGTCCTGCCTTTCTCTTTTCTCAACTTTGATCTTCTAATATTTTCATATGTGAATGAACATTGTTTTATTCTTCCTAGATCAGCTCAATATTCTTTAGCTTTCTCCATTCTTTCTCACCTGTCCTCTTCCCCAGCTTCTCAAAGTTTGCAAGATCATCCTTTGTGTCCTTCAGCCTTGCTTCTACTATATTTCTCTTCGGTTGCTTTTGTTTTGTTCCCTCTCTTAAATTCCTCCTTGACCTGGTTTTCTCTTCTTTTTTCTAAGTTGCTAAACTGCCCAGGCTGGACTCAAATTTATAGTCTTCCAACCTCAGACTCGCACTGTGCTGGGATTACAGACAATAGTGATGCTAAGACTGGGCAGGGAATTCATGGCATTAGCCCAATCCAACTATTAAAAAGGTCATCAACCCTTCACCTAACAATTTAATCCTTTTTTGATAATCTGCCTTTAATCATTACCGTATAATGGGTTCAAAATAACACTTTCATAGTTGTGGTATGTCCAGCATTCAGCAAGATTGAAGCACAAAGACTGCAAGTCTGAACTCAGCCTAGACAATGTACTGAGTGAGACCCTGTCTCAAAAAGGCCTTGAGTTCAATCCTACCTCTGGGAGTGTGGGAGGCAGTCTTTTAATACTTTTGTTCTTTACCTTTTAACTGAAAATTTTCAATAAAGAGTAGCTTTCCACTATCAACTATTTGGTTACTTTAAAATACGTTATGTGGGCCACACACAGGATAAATGGTCTACTTCTATTCATTTCATTTTATTCCTTTATAAATTGTTGAGAAATTAAGTTGACGCCCTCACAATCTCCAAGGGTATGCAGTAAGTTATTTGAATTTTTGTTTGTTTTTTAGGGTACTAGACAGAAAGCAAAGGGTACACTGAAGGAAAGTGCTCTACCAATGAACTATATGCCCAGTCCTTGACTTACCAATAAAGTGTTTTTATGGGTGTCTATACTTTTATTAACCTCACCAGTTTTTCTTTCCTTTTTCTTTTTCAGTTTTTCTTCTATTTAACACTTACGTTCCTCATTTTAGGCCAGTGGCAACACTTCTGAGATTATACTTGGGTTCCTTTGATGCTTCAAAGTGTGGCATGCAGACAGTAAAATATTTTATCTAGCAGTTTAAACCTGCAGTTTCTCAGTTAAAATTACTTTGCGTTTTGCATTGCTCACAGTCTCGTTACAGTAGTTAAGTCTGTCCTTGAACTCACTGTGGAGTTTACCCTTCCCTTGACCTGGAAGCTTCCTGAGTGCTGGGACTACAGGGCACACCACCACACCCAGCCATCTCAGTTAAAATCAAAATGGAAAACTTTCGTATGTTTACTGATATCACTATTCTTTGTTAACTTCCTCATTTTCTTCTCTATTTTCTCATGGGATTATAATATCTTTGCTTCTATTTTAATACATGATAGAAAGCTATATCTTAATAAAAACAACCTTTTCCTCCCTCTTTGATTTTTACAACTTTTATGCCCACTTAAAAGATTTAATTTTGGGCCGGGGAGATAGATCCATAGAATAAGTGCTTGCCTGGTGCAAAGGCCTGAGTTCAATCCCCAGTTCCACAAAATAAATAAATAAAGAATAAAATAGAAGATTTAATTTTAAACAGCAAAAAGTCTTTCTGATAAAAACAACTACAATATACTCTATCAAAATGTACAAAAGCTTTAAAAATTACACACTTCGAAAGTAAAAATAATCATTTCCTTTATTATTTGTGAATTTAAATTATAAATTAAATCCTTGCTATTTGGGAGAGGGGAAGTCTCAGATCCAGTCCTGCTCTATAGTTCAAGCTAGTTTTGAACTCACTATATAGCCCAGGCTGACCTCAGATTCACAGTGATCCTCCTGCCTCAGCCTCCCAAGTGCTGGGATCACAGGCAGGTGCCACCACACATGGCCCAGACCTTGCTCTTTCAATATGAGAGAGAGAAAAAAAAAAAAACCTATGCTGTTTCTATTTCTATGGTTTCTTTTTTTAAAATCAAAAATATTTTGGGCCAGGGAGATAGCTTAGTAAAATAAGCACCTGCCTAGCAAGCACAGGGTCCCGAGTTCAATCCCTGGTACTGAAGAAAAAAAAAAAAAAAAAAAAATCAGGACTAGGGAGACAGCTCAGTGGTCCAAGGGTCTACTTGGCAAGCACAAGGACCTGGATTTGATCCCTGGTATCACATGCGATGCCGGCCACAGAAACCAGGCATGGTGGCACAAACCTGTAATCCCAGCACTGAGGAGGCTGAGACAGGAGGATCACTATGAGTCCAAGCTGTGTAGTGGGACCCTGTACCAAATAGACAAATATTTCAATCCCCAGTACCACAATAAATAAATACATACATACATATATTTTAAAAAGTTTAAAAAGTGTTTCAATTCCTGACCTAGCTTCATGTAATTAGTTTGCCTTCTACTTGCAGAATTTAAGAACTGGTTTGATTATTACACAGTATACAACTGTACCGAGTCCTGTCTGCTCTGATCTTAGCACAATAATCAGGGTCTACATAACCGCACTCAGAAAACAGGTGGCAAAAAATGAAAGTAGAAAACAAGCACTCTGTGTTCTGCTTATGCTATATATTACAGTTTGTAATACTTTACAAAGTGGTTATAACATGGTGCCTCATGCTTATGCACTGTCCTGAAATCTCACAACTTTATGAAATGAGGGGTGGGGGGGGGTACAGGAAGTAAGAATGGGATTTAGTTTTTAATTGAGTGATTCCTGAATGATGTCTCAAATAACAATTAGGTATAAAATAAAAAGACTGATAAAAAGTACTCCCAGTCTTCAAGTGCAAAATATACAACAGTATAAAAGACAGTACACAGTCTATTTGCAGAATTACAGTTTATTGTGACTTTTTAAATTAGTGCTTAGATGTAAAGTATTATATGAATGTTAGTTATTATCCTGATTATTGGTATGAAGAAGTACATTAGATAAAATGGGAAAGTAGCTAAAATATGACTATAAAGCCACACAAAAAATTCAGATTTTTATTGTGAACTTTATAGAAAGCCAATTTAGTTAGAAATTTTAACAGACTAATGCTATGATGTTCAACAAAGATCAGAATGGAACAAATGTATACAGATAAGAGTGGAAAAGTATCTCCAATGACGTATGCAGAAATGACGAACACTGGGCCAGCAAGATAGCTCAGAGGACTTAGTGCCTTCTTAGGCAAGAGGAGGTACCAGGGTTCAATCCCAGTGCCACATGCCACACTGGTTCCACACCTGGGAATGCTGAGCCAGTCACCAAGTCCTGGCATGGCGGCACATACCTATAATCATAGCGCTGGGGAGGCTGAAAACAGAGGATTACTACGAGTCCAAACTGCTTAGTGAGATCCTGTACTAAATGCATAAATTTTAAAAAAAGAAAACTTTCTTAAGATGGAGGAAATCTGCAAACATCTTCTAAAAGCTCTTAGTATACTGATCTCTATTATAAAGTATCAAATATATATTCTAAACAGTAAATATTCCTGAACTGACTGTAATGGTTTCCATTTCAATAAAGACCCATGCCCACTAAAGAAAATCATTTTTGATCCATTCTTTCATGGTCTAATGGTATGTTAAGGAAGTACCATGTGCCTGCTGATTCCATATTATAGCCTTATAACAATAAAGCTCAGTGCAAGTATAAACTTTTTTTGGAATAATCTAGAAATAGGGCCGCAAGATAGCTGAGTGGTCTAAGCCTCTGCCTAGGCAAGCGCAAGGAGCCAGGTTCGACCCTCAGTACCTGCATGCCGTGCTAGCCCAACCCCAGGTGCACCCAGCCGGCCACCAAGACAGCAAGCCTGTACTCCCAGAGCTCAGGAAACTGAAACAGGAGAACTAGTATGAGTCCAAGCTGTGTAGTGAGACCCTGTACCAGATATACTTTAAAAAAAAAAAAAAGAGCCTAGAAATGGATTAAACTTTGTATTGCACTATATACACACTTAGTCTACTTAAAAATACTTTAAAAGAAATTAAAGTTTTAAAAATGTTTTAAGGAATTAGCTGTGACATGAAAGAGAAGATAAACCATAATTACATTAAAATCCTATCTGCACATTTTATATTACTCCCTTATGATGCCTTAGTTTGAAAAGTATGGTTGATTTCAATTATACCACATGCTTTAAGGGCAATTATGGTGCTTTCCAATCTTGGTCCACATTTGATCACTGTCTTGCACTTCAGAGGCTCAGTACAATGTAAGGAAACTGAGTGAATAACTGCTGAATGATGTGCTATCAGTTGCAAAGATTTGTCTTCTACCCAATAACTTTTCATTGATTTGTAGTATTTCTAATATGATTGCATAGGAAACTACTGCAAAACCCTGTTGTGTGGCTCTAGGCTGTTTTTCACTGCTTTAATTAGTCCTAGATCCTAATATCCTCCATCTGCCCCTTCAGAGCCAGGAAAAGATGCTCAAGGTGAGGACCAGAGCTCCCCCAAAGCATCCTGGCTCTAAACAAAACTAAGAAAAGTGAGATGGAGTACAAAACAACAGATTTATTACAGGAGGCAAAGACATGATGGGGTAAATAATTTTACTGTAAGAGACAACTAGAAATAGATTTTCAGCTCAAGTTTAGTATTTGAAGATAAAATAATGTCCCAATTTGGGAGTTTTTGCAAGGGGAACAGTACAATACAGGACTGTTATGGTTTGTGTCTAATTGTCCCCCCAAAGCCTCATGCAGTCATGGAGTGAATTTCTAGAGTTTGTGATTAACTCATGATCCGCTTGGACTATGGGTGTGAGTGCTGCTGGAATTATGGGTGTGAGTACTATACCCAACCTAAGGTGGATAGCCTGAATTCAACTCAAAGGAACAGACTTGCTCTCTGTAGCCATTGCTGTTACAACTCCTCCCTTTTGCTCTTGCTGTTTTGCTGCCTTCTGCCACCATGAACTGCTGCCCTCTGCCATGGAGCCAGCAGAGTATGGACTGAAACCTCCACTAACTATGAGCTAAACAAACCTTTCCTTCCTTCAATTTGAGTGTTGGGTATTTGTCCCAGCAATGAGAGAAGTGCAACTGAGATGAAGATACATTTTATAAGATTATTTTATAATGAAATCACCCAAGAATCATATACAAGGAGTGCAGGAAATCTGTCTGCACATTAAAGACCACAGAGTCCAGCTGAGGGCCTAGATCCTAATATCCTGCATGAGTCCAGCTGAAAACTGAGAACCCATAACAGTGCCTTCTCCAAGTCCAATCAGAGGCCTAGAGACCACAACAATGTCTTGTGCAGGCCTACTTCACGGATCTGCACTAGGAAGGCCCGAAGGTCCGTAGAGGAAGCTAGGAAGAATGTGCCAGGAGAATGAAGGATCTGCGCTAGAAGGCTAAGCAATCTGCACTAGAGCCAGGAAGCAATGTTCAAAGTAAGAACCTGAGCTCCCCCAACAAATACCACAGCCATCCTCAGAGACAGTGAGGTCCTGAGCTCCTCTGGAGATGAGAAAAGCTGAGTTCCCGTCGGGAAAGCCAACGTGACAAACTTCAGTGCACCATATTCCCCTCCAGAGCCAGGAAGATGCTCAAGGTGAGGACCAAGCTTTCCCAAAATGAACCAAAACCATCCTCAGTGACAAGGTCCTGAGCTCCTCTCTGAGAAAAGCCAAGTTCACCCAGAAAGCCAACAAGACAAGTCCCCCAGCAGAATAACCCAAGAGAACCAGCAGCTTCCAACAGTTTCTCCAAATTCTGTAACAGCCTCTTATGCTGCTGGCAACAATCTTTTTTTTGCAGGACCAGGCTTCAAAGTTCAAAGACCTTGCACTTGCCAGGCAGGCACTTCTGCCTCGGAGCTATCTCCCCAGCCACCACCCCCCCCCTTTTTTTTATTTTTGTTATTATTTTTTTTAACAGATTTTTTTCTTTGACAGGATTGTACTACTTTTTTTTTTTTTTTTTTTTGGCGGGACCAGGATTTGAACTCACGACCTTACACTTGCCAGGCAGGCATTTGTGCCACAGAGCTATTTCCCCGGCCCCTTACTGCTGGCAATAATCTTAAGGTGGGCTTTCAACACTCAGCACCATGTCAGTTTAGTTCTGCTGGGTGTAACAAGCTGACCATCAATTGACAATCCACCATAATTTCCAAGTAGCACTTATTTTTCAAAACTTTAAAATAATTAAAAATAGTCTTAGTTCTGAACCATTCTTTATGTAGTTGACAGCATATGAAAAAAATCTGACTTAGTAAGGCTGTATCAATATGCACTTCCTCTAGATTTTATAATTTTAGTTTTTTAAAGACTTCTTTTTATAGTGGAAGTCAAATTTTACAGTTAGGAATTCTGAAATCAGATCCTGCCTAGATTTAAATGTGAACCCCGCAATTCACCAGCTGAGGCTTAATGATGAGAGGCACACATAAATCTGTTTGCATTAAACAGTACATTTGCTTAAGAGCACAGACAATAATTTCTATTCATTTAAAATTTAATTCACTCATAAAAAAATTAATACAATAAAATTTAATTCACATCTCTAACAAGTACTTCCTGGATACCCACTCTGCCAGATCCTAACCTAGTTGCTACTCATATAATACTGAATAAGACAGGTAATAATCCATACTATCAAAAGACTTAAGTACAGAATACACAATAACATGGTCATAAATTTAGTCATAATTAAAACCATGAATGTGAGGGTATAAGTCGATGGTCGAGTGTCCTTAACACATATATTAGTCAGCTTTCCAGTAGCTGAGATATAAGACCTGACATCTACACTTGAAGGACAAGTTTATTCTAGCTCAAGGTTTCCAAGGGTTCAGTCCATGATGGAAGCTACCAGATAGAAATGGCACAGTAGAAGGGCACGTTGGAGAACTGCTCAACTCATGGCAACCAGGAAGACAAAGGAGAAGCCACACAGGGAGATATTCCTTCCAAAAAGCATGTCCCCAATGTCCCACTTCCTCTAACCAAGCCCCACCTCTCAACAGCACATTAAGCTATGAACTAACTCATCAAGTTGAGTCCAATGATGAATGCAGTACTCCCATGACTGAATCAATAAAGCCCCACTTCTGAAACATGCAGGATAATTTAGATCTAAACTGTAACACATACATCTTGGGTTCAATCTCTGGCACCAAAAATAAAATCCTGTGAAAATGCTATGAAAAAGTATATTCACAAGAGCCTGTAATTCAATCTGAAGGTTTTCCTGAACTTAAAAACTACACCTTAACAGTTTCACAGCAGGGTTGGAATTTATGTCTCACTGCTAGGTGGCCTGAAAAACCTGGGTGGCATTTGCATGACTGTCTCATACATGACTGCACCAGATCTGCCACCAATGGTAATGTGTTAATTTCACAGAATTTGAAGCGTATATTTTTTAATGACCACTCCTCCTAAGATGTTAGAAAATTCAATATTAAGCCACCCACCCTTGCTAAACTGATGTATGTATTCAATATAACTTTTATTCCAATCCCAGCAGAGTACTTTAAAGACATAAAAAAGATTATTCTAAAATTTATAATACAAAGCATCAAATATTACATAGCTAAGTCCCAAAATGTAACAATCTTGCATGGCTCAGGAATCCAATTTCTCTAAGAATTTCCATAAATAAGATTATGCGGCTAATGTTAAAACCACATAATTTTTAAATGGGCAAGAGTTGACTTGAAAAAAAGTCCAGCAAATATATGAAAAAAATGTAAACATCATTAGTTATCAGAAATTAAAATAAAACCATAATGGCATACTTTTCACAATCACTAGATTTTTTTTTTTTTTTTTTGTGGTACCAGGGATTGAACTCAGGACCTTGTGTTTGTCAGGCAAGCGCTTATTCTCCTGAGCTATCTCCCCAGCCTACAATCACTAGAATGTTGAAAACAGAAAAGATTGCCAAACATTACGTGAGGCTATGATTGATCTATTATATTTTGTTGGTGAGAAAACAGATTAGTAATGTAACCTCTTTGGAGAACTGTCGTAGTTCTTGTAAGTTAAAAATGTATCTATCTCTAACTAGGCAATTCCACTCCTAGGTATTTACCCAAGCTAAAAAATGTCCACAGAAGTCCAGGTGTGCTTGTGCATGCTTGCAATCCCAACACTTGGGAAGGTGAGGCAAGAAAATCACTGTGAATTTGACATAATGAGTTCTTGGCTTGTCTGAACTGAACTGCATTGTAAGACCCTGTCTCAAAAAAAAAAAAAATTATAGCAGCCTTATTTATAATAGCGTCAGACAAACCACATGTCCGTGAGTAATATACAGGCAAACAAACTGGTATGCCTAGACAATGGAATTCTACTAATTAAAAAAACGAATAATCACCAGAATGGGCAAATCTATGGAGACAATGTAAATTAGTAATTTCTTATAGTTAAGAGATTGACTGTTCTAAAATCTGTGACAATGGTTGCATAATTTAACTTACATATAGTAAAAGTTCACTCAATTTATACTTTAATTGGATAAACTATATTCTGTATGAATCAAAGTTCACATACACTAAAAAGAGAATGAGGGCCGGCGAGATGGTTCAGTGGTCTAAAGCGCCTGCTTAGGAGGGCTCAGGCAACTGCGGGGACTGCAGTTCGATCCCTGGCACCACATGCTGCGCCAGCGCCACCACCAGGGCAGGCTGAGCCAGCCACAAAATGAATAAATAAAAAGAAACAAACAAACACAACAAGCAAGCAAATAAATAAATAAAATTTTTTAAAAAAAATAAAAAGAGAATGAGCTATTAATAAATATAACAACACAAACTATTATTACGTTTAAATTAAAAAACATCAAACACAGGGGCCAGGGAGATAGCTCAGTAGAATAAGCATCTGCCTAGCAAGCTCAGGGTCCTGAGTTCAATCCCCAATACTGGGGGGAGGGAAGAGCCAAACACAAAACAATATGTATATGCTGCCCAATTTCTCTGGCAGAAATTCCAAGCAAATCTAACAGAAGTCGGTTATTGTGGCATGGGCACTGGCAGGAAAAGGACATGGAAACTTTCCAGTAGGCTACAAATTGTCTAGATCTTATTTTGGGTGGAGGTCCCAGGTCAAAACCTAACAACAGTGTATTATATCATAGCCCAAAAAAAGAAAGGTTAAGGATCCCTATTTAACGTTAGTAAGAATACCTGCTAAAGAACGCCTTTATGGTTCTCAAACAGAAGAAACTGCACAGCTATTCTTTTATAGATATATCCAGTGCTTAAGTCCAACTACATCTTTTCTTCCCATAGCACTTTAATCTAGTCCTCCTCTCAACTTGCACAAATATCAGTTTCCCTGGTTATCTTAAAATACATAATAAATACTTTACAAATACAACCAACTTTGCTTCCTTTTTTTTTAAACTTTATGTTATATCCCTATTTCTCTTCATGACACTGGTAA
>PVKN010035080.1:0-11703 GCA_004027915.1 Capromys pilorides | reverse complement strand
ACTTTTGTAGCCCAGGCTGGTCTCCAATTCACACTGATCCCCCTGCCTCAGCCTCCCAAGTGCTGGGATTACAGGTGTGTGCTACCATGCCTGGCTCCATCCTAGTTGTTTTAAAGAGATCTTTTCTTAACTTTTCACTAGCTGGAAGTCTATTTTCACTTTCATTCAAATGGTTTTCCCAGCTGGTGATTGAGGTTTTAATTTCCTGTATAGCACTTTGAGTCTGCTTCATGCTTTCTATTTCTTTCCTATATTGCTCATTCAAGGATTCCATCATCTTTCCATTCTCCTCGACTTTTTTTTTTTTTATCAATGTCTTCTTTAGAAGCACTTAGTATTTCTTTCATTATAGTTATCATTTCTTTTTTTACTTCAGAAATTATTTCTGATCTGATTTCCTCTGTACCACTCTGTAGTTGTTTCTTTACTTCAGATGCTATTATTTCAGAGATTTCAACTGTGTGATTTCCAATTTCTTCTATGCTATTGTCTCCTGCATTTGTTCTGGGTGGGCTCAGGGCCTGAAACTGCATTTTGCTCCTTCTCTTTGTCATTTGTATAGCCCTGCCTTCTGACCTTTGGTGTAGAGCTTTGGTAGAGTGCTTACCTTAGCTCAGGTCTGGATCTACCAAGTTCAAACTTGTCCAGGTGGGTGTAGCTGCTGAGCTCCACTTCTTCCTGCTGCACCCTTTGGAGGTCAACCTGCTGTGCCATTCTGGCAAGATGGTCTGCTCCTGAATCAGTTGGGCAGGTCTTGCCTCTAGCCTCTCTTGAGGGAGTTGTGCTGCAGCACTCCACACCCTGCCTGTCTGATGGAGGAAGTTCCACACACACACCTGACCTGGGTGCTGGCTGGTATGAGGATCTGGTGGACCAGCAGGTGGTCCCCCCCTACACACCAGGCCTGGGCACTGGCTGGAGTAAGGATCCAGTGGGCCCCCACACATGCCAGGCCTGGGCTGAATGGTGGTCCGGTGGCCCCACACAGTCCTGGTCATGCTCTGGACCTTGATGCTGACTTGAATGAGTTTCCGGCAGGCTGTGGGCAGTCTCACTCACAAGCCAGGCTTGGGCTCTGGGTCGAATCAGGAAAGTTATTTGTCATAGTCTATACAAAAGCTCTTTGGACTTTCTTTTATTATGCTCTAATAGTGATGCTTTTAGGATTTACGTTATTGTACTTTACAATACAAAGCATGGGGTGTGTTAAAGTATACAGTACACCATCTTCATACCCGTACAACATTGGTGGATGAAGGAATGTCTCTTAGCGCTAATACTGGATGTAGCCTCTGGTTTTACCAGCTGCATACTCTAGCGCTATTATTTAAATAAAACTTTCACGCGGGGAAGTGATTTTAACATGCAAGCAGACAGGGTAGCTTTTATCTGCCTCTTATGGGTACCACCCCAGGAAGGGCCACTTGCGATCTTAGTAGTCTTAACAAAGTTGGAATGCTGGCACTGTTGAAATGGGCAGCAGTTGAAATGACACTGGCTCAGAGCCACAGTGCATTTAGTCCATTAAAGCAGCTGGCACCGTGGCTTTTCCGGGCCATCCCACGCAGGGAGATTTTCTGTTCACTTGCCGCGCTGGGTCATAGAAGATCTCACAAACCTTTATTCTTGCTTTTGCAGGAGAGTCTAAGAACACACTGTTGCTGCGCTGTCTCACTGGATTTCCACCGCGCTCCTTTCCTACAGCTCTTTCATTCCCAAGTCACATTTGTCACCAGCCAGAAGCACTGGAGCACGAGCAGTCTCTTTCGCTCGAAGAATCTGTTCTCTCAGATCTTTCTTTGTTCTTCATGTTATGCATGTGCTGCAGGGTCTCACTACGCAGCTCAAACTTGCTGTGATCCTGCTGTTTTCAGCCTCCCCACAGCTGGGATTACAGGCGTGCACCACCACACCCGGACACGGTCGCTGGTTCAGTGTGTCCCGGGGATGGGGCCGGTGTCACATGCGGGACTGGGGATCGAGCCCTGGTCCCTGAACTTGCCAAAGCAGGCTCTCAGTTCTTGCAAATCACTAGACGTGGGCCTTGTGGGGGTGGAATACACGAACTCAAGGCCTTGTCTGTTTCTCATGTGCAAGTCTTTCATTGCTGCGAGTTGCTCCACTCCTGCAGGGTCCGGAATTCCCAGCCTTCACTGCTGTGCGTCCACTCCCACTTGCTTTCTGTAAGAATCTTCTAGCATAAGATCAAGTCTTTCAGCAAAAATTCTTGAACAAACTGTACCATCGGAGTAGATTTTCCAGCGCCTTCTGAGCCAATAGCGACTAGCTGACACGCGTGAGGCCGACGCGTCAAGCTGAGTACCGCTCACGCTGTCCCCGGGTCGCCACAGCCAGTGTCACCCTGCACTCCGTGGGGTTTGCTGCTCCCGGCACCAGGGCGCTCCTGCTGCCGCCCCTCAGGCTGGTTTACGTGCCTGACCCTGGGCAAGGCTCCCCTCCACCCTGCCTTTTGTAATGCTCTTAAAAAAGTGTGGCTGAGAAATCTATTTCTTTCGCTATTGCTTTAGGCACATGCCTGGCAGAGAACAGATTCGAGTCTCAGAATATATATGCGTTTGGTTTTGCAAGGCAGTACAGAAGGATTGTTCCAGCTGTATCATGAGGGGGCTACGGGGTTACCAGGTCAAGTCTACTTTAACAGGGGCTGTGCACAGGGCCTCAGTACACAGGAGGGCGCCCCCTCAGCCCAACGTGGGAAGCGGCTGGGGTGTGAACACCGTAAATGGCAGCTCTAGGCCTGTGTCCCAGAGGTGTGTGTGTGTGGAGCTAAAAGTTCCATAAGAATGCTGGATACACCAACAAGGGCCCCAGATCCTTCCCTCCCAGGTAGGGGCCACTGCAATGTGCCCTGCCTTCCTCAAAAGGGCATTAATAGCTCTGATGGGAAGGGGAGGGGAGGAAAGGGAAAGGAGGGGAGGAAGGGGAGAGAGGGGAGGGAGGGAAGGGGAGGGAGAGCCCCTCACTGCTGGTCTGCTGCTCTCACCTCGGAGTGGACGGTGGCCTTTTGAGGGACAGGGAGCTTGCCTGAAGCAACTATCCCCTACCCATTGAGGCACAAGGGAGGGTAGGGGAGGTGAGGGGCGGGGCAGGGGCAGAAGCCTATGCAGGCCACATCCCCGTCCAGCTGGCACAGGAGGCCTGAGAGAAGCAGGGCATCTGGTCTGCTTCAGTAGCAACCTAGAGTTTTACTAGTGCTGACAAGAGTTTTCTTTTCTCAGCATCTTGTGCTGCTAACTTCCCTAGTAACCTCCCCCCACCCCCCCCATGTCTCCCTAGAGATGTTGAACGGCCTCTTCTGCTGTCCTTTGTTTCCACTGCTAGCATTTTAGTGGGCAGTCATTTCTGTGCGGAGTCTGCACCGTGGTTGTCCCTGGCTCTTCCGTTCTTTGTCAGCTCAGGCCTCTTCCTTTTCTCCCATAGTTTTCCCCTCTCACTGCCCCTCCCCAGAGCATCTGTGTTGCCCTGGCAAAGGAAAGGAACATTTGCCTCCAGGCCTGCTGGGCCATGGTGGCCGCCTGGTGCTGTCTGCACCCTCTCTCCACAACGGGCAGCGGCCCCAGGAAATGCTTCTGTCCCTGCCAAGACTTTCCACTTCCTCCTGCTTTAGTCCCCTCCCCAAGGGGACTCTCCACATCTCTCATCCTCTGTCTTCTCTCCAGTGCTGGGCCAGAGCTGGTCCTCTGCCAGCGTCCCCACCAGCACCCACCCTGCCCTGGCCTTGGAGGGCTTCTCAGTCCCATCTGCCTGGCCCTGGCAGCCTTGCCCTGGGCCAGCCAGGCTGCCTGTACCCTGCCCTCCACTCTGCGTCCTGCTCTGCAGAGAGGTCATGCATGCTGGGAAAGGGTGTGACAGAGGAGATGTGCCATCAAAGGCTTGGATTTCTCCTGTGCCCATGAATGGTGCCCGGAAGTGTGGACAGCTTTGCCCAGCACACAGGGAAGGCTGACCTGCTAGAGGCACGCAGATCCTTAGCACTGCTCTCGCCCTTGTGTCACTGGGTGGGGATCTCATCCAGCCCTTGATGTCCTCATCAAAGAATGGAGCAGGACCCCAAGAGGAGCAGCAGGATATGCTTTATAGGCGGAGGGCTGGGAGAAGAGCTCATACCAGAGGGGCTTGGTGTGGAGGGTCCCCAGCCTTTGGTTTGGGGTTGGGTTGAAGGTTTGGTCTGAGGAATGACTACGGCCAATGGGTGGCTTCTCTCGGCCTCTACACTGGGTGGTGGAGTTTTTGACACGTTGTGGCCCCTGGAGGAACTGTCACGGTGTCCAAATCTACAGAGTCAATGGCATGGTAATCAGGGTTAGGGCTGGCCAAGGGATAGGTGTGCCCCAGGGGACTCATTATGTATAAGTTACCTGGTCATCCTTCCCTTTGTGTCTACCCCTGGCAGCCTGGTCTTAGGTTACTGTTTAACTCAGAAGGAGGGTCCAGTCCCAGAAAGAGGCTCCAAGGTAGACGTTCCCCTCTACCAGCCTTGAGTTGGGACCTGACACCTCCACTGTGGGCCAGGATAGGGGGTCCCAGGTCAGCGGAACCTCCCTCCTTCCCCAGCGTTTTCCTTAGCGGTCTCCTGCCTCAAGTGGAGACTGCAGGCTCTGTGCCTGCCTGCCCTGGTCTTGGACAGGGACAATGCCTGAACCCTTCCGAGTCTGGGAAGATGCTTCCTCTGTGAGGTTTGGGAATTGGAGCTACAATCTGAAGCTCCACTTCGCTCAGAAATTGGAATTCCTGAGGCAATAATTCCTCAGCACTCTGCCCTGCCGCTTCTGGTGCAGTGTTTCTTAGCGTCTCCTTGGCTTCTCTGTCTAGAAGTTGCACGGACTTCTGAGACCACTTTCAGGTGTGTCTGGAAGTCAAGATCCTCAAATGCAATGATCATATACTTCTGCATGGGACATTTCTTCTTTCTTTTGTTTCCTGTATATTTTTGTCATTCTCAGTGGGATGAATCCAGCCTGGCTGGACGCATGGTCTCCGGGATGCATTGCTGGTTGAGATGTGCTAGTTTTCTCTTTCTGTAGCCGTTAGTTCCTTCACGTTATCCCTGGTGCTACAAGCATCACGGTGGCAGGCCCAGGGCCCAGCCATGTGTCACTTAGACTGCTGGGGCCCTTAAGGGGCCTTCTGTTTCTGACTGGGCACTTTCTCAGCTGTGGAAACAGACCTTGGAGATGCTGGCCTTGTCCTTTTCTTCATTGGGTGCAAGATGGTTGAAGGATTTTTGCTCCCATGCTCTTCCTAGGTGCCATTCCCTTCAAGGCACCCTTGGGTGCCTGTGACTGCCTCTGCGGTGTCCCTTGCTGTCTCTCCTGTGGGTGCTCATGGCTGGGGCTCTGAAGAGGGGACATTTCTCACTTCTGATTGGTTGTTTTCTGCTGATGTCTAGTTGAAGATACTTGCATCTCTG
Source organism: Capromys pilorides (assembly GCA_004027915.1). Lineage (NCBI taxonomy): Eukaryota > Metazoa > Chordata > Mammalia > Rodentia > Capromyidae > Capromys > Capromys pilorides. Next base: position 6,272 of record PVKN010035080.1, on the reverse strand, counting down.
TCCACAGGGACTTATCTGCACTTTTTCTTTGTGGCAGTGGCTTTGCTGGCTGGGTGTTAGGTAATCCTGGCCACGACAAATGAGTTTGGAAGTTTCCCTCCACTTCTGTCTCCTGAAAGAGACTGTGGAAAATGGCACAATTTCTTCTGTAAATGACTGGAAGAATTCACTAGTGTGGCTTAGTGTGTCCTGTGTGGAAGTCCACTAATTAATTAGAATTCTGTTTCCTTAATAGACATGGACATAATATGGTTACCTAGTTTTTTGCATGAATTGTATTCAGTTGTATCCTTCAATGAATTGATCCATGCCATCTGGGTTATCAAGTTTCTGGGCACAGAGCCGTTCCTTGCATGCCTTTGTTATCCTTTTAGCGTCCACAGCATCAGTAGAAACGTCCCTTCTCTCATTTCTGATGTCAGCACTTTGTGACTTCACTTTCTCTCCCTAATTTACCTGGTTACAGGTTTACCACTTTTATTGATTCCTCCAAGGAGCTCAGTTAATTTATTTGCATTGATTTACTGTTTTCAACTTCACTAACTTTGAGTCTCAAGTGCTCATTTAATTGTTTATTTTAGATTTAATTTGTTCCTCTTCTAATTTCCTCAGAGGAAAGGTATAATGCTGATGAGATCTTTTCCCCAAACATATATATTTAATGGCAAAAATCTTAGAAGAACTGCTTCACTGCCCATGATTTTTTATAAGTTGTATTTCCATTTTATTGAAAATATTTTAACATTTTTCTTTGAGATTTTTCTCTTGAACCCCTATGTTTTTTAGAAGTGAGTTGCTTAATGTCCATTTGGGAGCTTTCTGATTATGTTTTTGTTACCAAGAGCTCCACTCTCACCTGAGAACAGGTATCATATGATTCAAATCCTTAATATTTTATATTATTATTATTATTATTACTATTATTATTAGATTTTTTTTAGGAAATAAATGTTTATTAATGTTATGGTTTGTGTCTAGTTGTCCCTCCAAAGCCTCATGCAGTCATGCATGGAGCAGCTTCTGGAGTTGGTGGTTGAGTCTTGATCCAGTGCTGGGGCTGTGGGTGTGAGTGCTACACCCTGGCCCAGGGGTGGGTCATCTGCACTACAATGTAAGGACGGGAGAGAGGCTTGCTAGCTTCCTGAGCTGCTGCCACTTTTTGCTCTTTGCCTCTGCCATGTATGGTTGCCCTCTGCCCTGTGCCACTCTGCCTTGGAATCATCCGAGTATGGACTGAAACCTCCACTCACTGTGAACTAAATAAATCCTTCCTTCCTTCATTTTGGGTGTTGGATATTTTGTCCCAGCAATGAGAGAAGAGTAACTGAGGCAATTTAGCCCACAGTTTGTGGAGGTTTTAGTTCATATTCAGCTGCAGCCAAGGCAGAGTGACACATGGCAGAGGGCAACAGTTAATGGTGTTGGAAAATAGCAAAAGCAGAAAGAGCAAAAAGAGGGGAGCAGCAGAAAGCAAGTCTCTTTCCCTCCCTTATGTTGTATTAAGCTACATACCTCATGCTGAGTGTAGCATTCACACTCCAATACCAGCATTGGACCATGAGTCAATCACACACTCTAGCTGCATGAGGCTTTGGGGGACACTTAGACACAAACCATAGCATTCCATCTCTGGTCCCCCAAATACTGACGTACAAACCTTTATCTAAAAGGTATTTTACTCCATCTCTAAGATTTACACAGTCTTAACTCTTAGCTGTGAGCCCCTGTACAAATAAAAAGTTAAAACACTCTCAACACTCAATAGCACAAGAAAAATATTACCATTCCAAAAGGTACAAACAGGAGGATACAAAGCATTGAGATCAAAGCAAATTGAAAATCCACCACGGTACACATTAAGTACTGGAGTCCCATGTGCAACATCCAATATAGTCTGTGGCAAATCGTGAGCTCCATGTGGCTCCACCTCATGGCACTTGTGGTAGTTGTGGCTCTCATGGCTTCTCCTTTGGGCCTGCCCTGCTATCTCCTTACAGCTTTGCTCAATCTATGCTCCTGTCTTCTTCAAACTTGTGGGGTCTCCACTGCACCTTTAGCTTTACTCTCATGGCACCACACACTGCCCTCTCAGGGACACACTGCCTGGCCTCCCAGGCCTTCTGAAATCTAGGTGGGAGCCTTCTTAACCTTAGAGCTCTTGCATTCTGCATGTTCCTAAAACCAGCACCACATGGATGATGCCAAGGTCTGGTGCCAGCTGGAGCAGTTACCAGGCTGCTTTCTTCCTTGGCTATAGGGATCAAGGACCTGAATTACTGAGACTCTCAACCTGATTTTGTGGAATAAATTCTCTATGCTTCAGCCATTTTGGAACCTGGCGTGGCCACACCCTTCTGAAATATGGCGGTCTGCAGGTTTCTTCTCAAATCAAGGTCTTTCATTTGGTGGAGACTTGCTGCTTCTTGTGATCATCTCTCAGATCATCTTTTCTGTTCTTCTATTCCTTCTCAGCAATAGAAATCTCCTTAACTCTATCTTTGTTAAAGATAGAGCCTTAACTTTATCTTTATCTCCGGCCAAACTCAGCACTTTAAATCATCCTGCTGGGCTCTTTGCTCTTGATTCTCAACATAGATCTGACTAAAAGCCCCCAGCAGCAGCCACGCCAGAGTCTCAATATTCAACAGCATTGAAACCTCTCTTTCTTTCTCTCTCTCTTTCTCTCTCTCTCTCTCTTTCTTACAGGAAAAATATCTATTTAGAATTAGCCAGCTGAACTCAGTTTAGATAATCTCAATTTTGCTGGCAACATCCAATGCATCATAATCAGGAGCCGGTCGAACATCTGCCTTCTCTCCATCAGGCCTGATTAGGGTGCTGACCCTGGCAACATCGATACCACAGAGCTTCTTTACAGCTTGTTTGATTTGGTGCTTATCAGTTTTGACATCCACAACAAACACGAGTGTGTTGTTGTCCTCCATCTTTTTCATGGTTAACTCTGTGGGCAGGGGCAACTTGATGATTGCATGGTACTCAAGCTAGTTTCTCCTGGGGGTCCTCTTCCAAGGATATCTGAGCTGCCTCCAGAGCCACAATGGATGGGTGATGTTTGTATCTTCTTCTTTTTGTGGCTGTGGATGCCTTTCAGCATGGTCTTATTGGCCTTCAAAGCTTTTGCTTTGGCTTTAACTTTGGGAGGGATAGGGGCTTCTGTCTTTGCTTTTGGTACCATCTTGGATGAAATTTCATTTTAAAAACTTTATTTATTTATTTGCTACAGCATCTTGCTATTCAGCTCAGACTCATAGTGATCCTCCTGTCTCAGTCTCCCCAGCACTGGAATTACAGGCCTGCGCCACCATGCTTGGTTTCAGTGGCTGGCTTGGCACAGGGCTGGCATGACATGTGGTACCAGGTATTGAACCTGGGTCCTTGTGCTTGCCAGGCAGGTGCTTAAACCACTGAGCTATCTCACCAGCATTGCCTTGAAATTTCTTTCTTTTTTATTTTTATATGTATACTGGGAATTAAAGTTAGGACCTTGTGCTTGCCAGGCTGGTGCTGTGCTGCTGAGCTACATTCCTGACCCTGCCTTGAAATTTCTTCTACCAGATTAATCAGTCTGTTGCTTTGTATCAGTTACTTTCTCCTCATTGCTTGGACAAAATACCTGACACCCGAAATGAAAGAAGAAAAGGCTTGCTTAGCTCACAGTGGAGCTCTCAGTCCATTCTCAGCTGGCTCGAAGACAGAGAAGCACAAGGAAGAAGACAGCCACCCACAGGAGCAGAAAGCATGGAGCAGAGGAGGCAGACCCAGCTGCGGCTTTTACCACGCCTCCCTCCCTTCCTTCTACACTGACTGTGAAGACCCGAGCTCCTCCAGGGAAGTGGTGCATGGAATCCTTCATCAACCTCTTTACTCTCTTTGTGCTGAGTCACTCTAGGGTGGGTCCTCCATGCCCCATGGAGGGCCCTCCATGCCCTAGGGTGTAGAGTCACTGAGCCGATCCAGCCAAGCTTCCAACCCCTCAAGTTGACACAATGTATCAACTACCACATGCCCTTAACCTCAGTCTCAGGAAGTCTCTGGACACGAGCAAGATTCATACAAACGTTCTGCCAAGGCACAACACACATCATCTGGAGTCCAGCACCCACTGCAGCTTTTCTTTCCAGCAGAAAACTTCCAGGGCCAGTCTTTACCGGCAGGATTCCTATCAGCCTCTTGGACTGCTCAACTCTGACCAGAATCTTCCATCCAGAACAGCTGAAGGAATTCCAGTGCTTCCTTGAAAGTGACATCTCTTACCTCTTCCTATCTCTTCCCATAAGCCATTCCCAAAGACTTGAACTACACTGTCAGGTACAGCCACAGCAATAACCTCACTTCTCAGTACTAAATTCTGTCTTAATTACTTTTCTCTTATTGCTGAGACAAAATATCTGATGTCCAAAATGAAGGAAGGAATGGTTTACTTAGCTCACAGTTAGTGGAGGTTTCAGTCCTTACTTGGATGGCTCCACGGCAGAGGGCAGCAGTTCATAGTAGCAGAAAATAGCAAAAGCAGCAATATAAAAAAGGGAGAGCCAGCCTCAGATTCTTTACAAAGTGTGCATGTGGTGCAGAAAGGCCCTGTCCTGGCGAATGTTCCCTAGGAGCCCTCTGCTGCTGTCAGAGGGGGAATTCAGGGGAGCTGCATTCAGCAGACATGTGGCACTGTTCAGGTCCCCTGTGTCCCCCTAATCTGTCTAGGAGACAGACTAGAGAAGGTCAGTGTCTCAAATACAGAGGTGGGTTCATCTACTTCGGAACCTTCTGCCAGTTTTTACACTACGCATTTTGATGCTTTGTTGTTATACCGACTCATATTAAGGATTGTTCTGTCTTCCTGGAGACCTGACTCCTTTCTGTCCTTACATAATTGATGTCTTTACTTCTGATAATTTTGCTAGCTTTTTCGTCTGCAGTTAATAGAGCTACTTCAGCTTTTTTTTTTTTTGAGGCAAAGCTTCACTATGCCGTGGCCTTGAACTCACTGTGTAGCCCCTGTAGGCCTTGAACTCACAGTAATTCTCCTGCCTCAGCCTTCCAAGTGCTTCCTAGCACCAGGATTATAGGTGTGTGCCACCACACTCAGCTTTCCAGGTTTCTTTTAAAATTTTTTATTAGTGCATCCTAGTTATACGGACCAACAGTTTTGTTTTGTTTTGGCAATTGGCACAACAAACTTTGATTGTTTTCACTCCCTGTACCATTCCCTTCTCTCTGCTCCACTGCCTCACACCCCATCCTTGTCTCTCACTGTCTTCTTTCTATTTTCTTGTCTTCTTTCCTTCCCCACCCGAAGTAGGTTTTTTTTTTATTTCCTGGGACTGGGGTTTGAACTCACGATCTTGCACTTGCCAGGCAGGCATCTGTGCCATGGAGCTATATCCCTAGCCCCTGAAGTAGTTTTAAAAAGATATTCTACATAGCATGAGAGGAAATTAGTATTTGATGTTCTAAGTCTGGCATACTTTGACGCCACCCTGGCATCCAGCTCCTCCAGCTTTCTCTCCACAAGTGAGAGCCTTGTGGCCCGTTCTCCTCTTTCCTCTTTGCTTCAGATCTGCCCATGTCTTTATACTTAAAGTGGATTTCTTTAAACAATGTCTCGTTGGGTCTTTATTATTTTAATCCACTCTGACAGTCACTATCTTTAAACGGATGCATTTAGACTATTAACACTTAAAGTAATTAGTGCTTTGGTTCAATTAAAATATACTATATTTGTTATTTTCAGCCCTCACCTTTTCTTTAATTTTTTCTTCCACTTTTTTTCTCTAGATTTTTTTGTGTGGAGTATTTTACGTAATTCCTATGATTCGAGTTTTTCTTAGGTTATTAGTTATACTTCAGAAACATTTCAAATTAATTGTCCTATAATTTGTGACATAAACACTCAGCTATTTTGAGCCTGCCTTCAAGTGGTGCAAGGGGGTTTGTTGTCACAGAGTGGGTCTCACCAACCCACCCTTCCGCCGGCGAGCGCTTTGGCCACTCACGCGCTGAATGCAAACCGCGCTTGCCAAATTCATTGTTGCTCTTATTGTTTTGAACAAACTGTTACCTTCTGGGTAAGAAGAAGAAAAAGAAAATATTTTATTTAACTTTTACGTATTCCTTCTCTAACGTTTTTCCTTTCTTCATGTAGATTTGAGGTCTTGACTGTATAGTTTTACTTTTCTTTGAATAGTTTAATATTTTTCTTCTTCCTCCTCTTCTTCCTCTTCTTCCCCTTACACTTCCCCTTCCCCTTCCTCCTC
>PVKN010035079.1:0-11703 GCA_004027915.1 Capromys pilorides | reverse complement strand
CCATCCTTCTGCCTCATCATCTCCCACAGTGCTGGCATTGTAGGCATATTCTACTCTGCCAGACTAGACCCCACTCTTTAAGCGACTGAATAAAAATATTAATACAGGTCTGTAACTGATTAAAGTGAGTGATAGTGAATATGAACTTAAATACGCAGAGACCAAAGAATTGGTCTGAGTAAATAGGACAGTGTTGTTATTCTCTTTTCATCTGTTTATGCTCAACTCTTCATTTTGAGCTCATTCTTTAGGTTGAAATTTGCTTCAGGCACAAATTGTATTTGCAAGTAGTTGGTCCTTAGTACCAAAGAGGAATGGTTTATGCATATGTTTTGACAAGAAGAGGCATATCAACATTTCATTTGTCTGTCTGTCTAATCTAATCTATCAAATGATCATGCTATGTAGGTGAGACTGGCCTGGAACCCACAGTGATCCTCCTGCCTCAGGCTTACCACGCCCCACTTACTTATTTTTATAATTTTTTCCCCTGGTACCAGGGTTACTTACTTTTAATTAAATTTTTTTCTTTTCATTTTTACTTTGCTGGACAAGGTCTCACTAGATAGTCTAGGTTGGTCTTGAACTTACTGTGTAGACCAGGCTGACTTCAAATTTGGGATGCTCTTGTCTTAGGCTTCTAAGTACTGAGATTACAAGCATGTGCCACTGTGCACCCTGTCTTTTCCCACATATTGATTATCTTTGTCCTGTTAAGTCTCTTTCCATCCTGTTAGTTTTTAGTGATTTTTTTTTTTTTTTTTACTATTATACCTAATCTTTGTAGTATAAACAAACTTTTTTTTTTCTTTTTTGGTCTTTTTGAAACAGGGTCTTGCTGTGTAGTTCAGGCTGGCCTTGAGCTCACTTTATAACTAAGGCTGGTCTTGGACTCACAGTGATCCTCCTGCCTTAGCCTCCCAACTGCTGGGGTGATAGGCATGTGCCACCACACTGGCTTTTTATTTTTAAGCTTGTTTTCAGAAATGTCTAAAAGTGGGACAAACCATAGGGAAGTAAAAATATAGTTATGAAAATATTTTTTGCTTTCTCAGGAGAATTTCTTGTTTGATGAACATCATAAAGTAAAGATGATTGACTTTGGTCTCTGTGCAAAACCTAAGGTAAGTGCAGAAATAAAAATACACTTATTTCTTTGTAAGTGCAGCTCTTAATATGTTTGCTTATACTGATTTGAAGTTAGTCTTTGTTTTGGTTCTACTCAGACTGCCCTGAGGGCAGGGCTGGTGCAGTATGTGGTGCTGGGGATCAAACCCCTGTGCCTGCCTAAGCTTTCCTAAGCAGGTGCTTTAGACCACTGAGCTCTCTCATTGGCCGTGCAGTTAGTCTTTATTGAGCATGGTTGCATCCTTTGTGAAGAATGCTCAATTTTACCCTTGGTATCAGTATGTTCTTTACATGATTCTAATACTTAGCTATAATTAAGAGCCACCCATTCCAGGTAAAGGGGTTGGTTCTGCTTAAGACCACATAGATGAGCGGTGAGAAAATTTGCCCTGCTGATCTCTAAGGAAGCCATTAGTGTGTCTGCTAAATTGATCATTATGCTTGCAGTTTGACTATGTTGCCAATAGATGATGCTTCTGTTCATTTAGGCAGGAGTTGAGAATTTAATATTAATCTGTCATATTCCAGAGTTAAGCTTTGGTATTGCCCATCATAACTTTGCTTTGAGATGACTTTGAATTTCCCAGGTCTGTTTGCAGTAGATCTGTATGGCTATCTTTAGAGCCTAACTTCTTATCTCAGTTACTCTTCTCTGGGACAAATACCTAACACTCAATGTGAAGGAAGGAAAAGTTTATTTAGCTCACAGTTACTGGAGGTTTCAGTCCATACTCAACTGGCTCCAAGGCAGAATGGCACTTGGCAGACAGCAACCTTTCATGGCGGTGGCAAAGGGGAGTGGCAGCAGCTCAGGCAGCTAGTTGTTCTTTTCCTCCTCCTTATATTATAATGCAGATTACCTCCTCCAGGACGGGTGCGTGATCCACACCCACAGTAATCAATCACAAACTCCAGAAGCTGCCCCATGACTGCATGAGGCTTTGGGGGGACACCTAGACACAAACCATAGCACTCATGAATTTTCTACACTTATTACGAATGTTGTAACTGCAGACTTGGTTCAATACTTTGTAGTCCCATGACTGTTTCCTGCCCCAGTGAGAATTATCTAGGTGCAAAAGGAAGCAGATTTTGCCACTTTGATTGTCTGATCCTTTGTGTTTCTCCATTGGTTCTTCAGAGATTATCAGTGGAGACTTGTGTCTGGGAAGCAAGTGCTAGAAGGCAGGTGCCCCAGCCCTGCAACCTATAAAGATCATACTTTGAACAAATAAAGTGGTTTAAGCCACGTAGTCCAGAGAAAATAATGGGTATTGTTTGTGACAGATTCTGTTAGCCTTTTTTTATGGCTGACATGGATGCCACCCACAGTCACCATTTATGAAAGCGGGGGTAGCGTGGGAGAGGATTGCCTCAGACTTCTGGGCATGATTCAGTTATAAATGAAATCTTACAGTTTCACGAATCCTTTGCTAGATGTAGAGCTCCATCCAGGAGTTGTGCGGTAGCTTCATTTTGTTAAGTCTTGGTGTTTCTGTGGGAGAGCAGAGGAAGAAACATTTCTCATTTTACTAAATCTGAAAGCAAGGATGATGATGAGTCTAGAAAATAGACCCGTTACATAATGTTCTATATACTGTTTTGCTTTCTTCCCTCTAAGGAAAAGAAACTCTTCTGTATTTGTACAGATTTGATGTTGGAGCTAGGAATTGGCAAAGACTCCTTTTTTTCTTGAGTACTTGAGGGTGGGAAGACACGAGTGCTTGGTTGGATTATGCTAGACAGATTGTGATATGAATGAATATTTAGGAGGGTATGAGCTGGATGTGTCTGAGCCAAGATGAAAAAGATTTAATTCATGTATGGTTGCGGTAATATTGGAAACACAGGCTAGCGATCACATGTGCATGCATGCATGCATGAATACAAAAGAGTATTTGGTTGGCCGAAGGTCTCAGTTGGGTTAGTTTTCTCTTTGTGTTCGAAGAGTGTTTATCAAATTTTGATACTTTTTTAAGGCAGGCTTTGAGTTCACTGTGTGATCCAGACTGGCCTCAGAGTCATGTGATCCTCCTGCTTCAGACCCCTTAGTGCTGGGCTTGCAGGCGTGTACCACCATGCCTGTCAAGGTTTGATGCTATTAATGACTAAATAATTAAGTGCTTCCTCTTTATCCTATCAGCAGGGTAATAAGGCTTACCTTCTACAGACGTGCTGTGGGAGCCTTGCTTATGCAGCACCTGAGTTAATACAAGGCAAATCATATCTTGGATCAGAGGTAATTATTTATTCATTAATTTGGTACATGATTAACATACATTTATTGTTGACCTACCGTGAGTCAGGCATTGTGCAAGGATAGAACAGTGAAGCAAGAAATAATCTTGTTAATCAGAACATTTAGTCTGTTTGGCTAGTGAGGTTTATAAGCTGGTAGAATGAATAACTTACAATAAACATAACAATACATACTTGAAGGAGGATATATTTCTGCTGTGTTTGTTTTTGTAGTAAACTATGCCATAGTTTGGACCAGTTATCTCAGTGGGTAGAGTATAAAACCAGGATTGTGGGTGTAGAGTTTCAGGGATGTTAGAGAAAACCCATTCTTTGTGCATAGCCGGCTCTCTGAGGCCAGCAGTTGTGTGCAGCAACCCAAATCTGTGCTTTGCCTTCTTTAAGCTGTTCTCTGGAGTGTTAGTGTTGTTGACGTTAGTATCATAAAATCAAAACATGTATTGTACTCGGAAAGTGCTGGCTTGAACAGTTTTGTTATTTCGAGACATCTCCAAATCTTCAACATGCTTTTTATGGTAGGATCCCTTAGGAGAGAAACATCACAGGTATAGTTGTTTCTGATTTTGTATATAGAACCCACTTTTTGTGTAAAACATTTTTTTGAAAGTGTTATGTGGGAGAAACTTTGAGAATTATCAGGATACTTTGTCACATGAGAAAGTGGGAACTAACTTTTTTGGTGATTTTTAATTTTTCTGTGATCTCAAACTTACAGTGTAGTATAAAACTAGAATGAGAAATGCAGGGCCTTCATACTGGGTTACAGTCCCCACCCCTTTTTGTAAGGTTTTATTTTTGGTACAAGCTTTCACTATGAAGCTTGAAGCTCGGACGCTAGTAATCCTCCTGTTCCAGCCACCTGGATGGGGCTGGCATAGTGCTCCCTGGTCAAGGTCTCACTTTGTAGTTCAGGTTGGCCTTGAACGCGTGGTGATCCTCCTGACTACTGGGATCACAAGTGTGTACCATCACAGTCAGCAGTCAATGGTGGTCTTGAACTGAGTGTGTAGCTCGGGGTGGCCTCAAACATGCAGTGATCCTCTTGCCTCGGCTTTTCAAGTGATAGGCTCATGAGCGTGTGCCACCATGACTAGTTTCTTTAGCCCTCCTCTTTAATTTGCAAGACTTTTTCAGGCTTTATGTTCTTTGATTTTAAACCTCCCTACTTTCCAATTGATGACTAAACCTAGGGGTTTTGCACTGAGGCAAAGGCTACCTCCCAGTTCGTTTGTTCATTTGTTCTCTCTCTCCCTCTCTCCCTTCTCTCTCCTCCCCCTTCTTCCTTCCCCTCGCCTTCCCTCCCTTCCCCTCCCCTCCCCTCTTCCCTTCTTCCCTCTCCACTTCTCCCCACCTTCCCCTTTCCCTGTGTAGTTAAGATTGGCTAAAATGTCTTTGAACTCATTTGGAGCCCAGGCTGGCCACAAACTTGTGGCAACCCGCCTGTCTCAGCCTCCTAAATGCTGAGATTATGGGCGTGTGTCACTGAGAGTGGTGAAGGAAGGAAAGGAAAAAAAATGGGAAGAATAAAAAGAAAAAGAAGGAAACAATGTTTTGGTAAATAAGGTGGGAAAGAGGGGCCAAAGTGGGGGGGGGGTTGGGGAAAAAAAGAATCAAGATACATATTATGTACAGGTGCAAATTCCTTATGATGAACATAATGTATTTCTAAAATTACAATAAGATTAAATTTAAAAAAATATATATTTTTTGTCTTTTTGCGATAGGGTCTCACTATGCAGTTTAGGCTGGGAGCTCACTTTTGTATCCCAGGCTGGTCTCGAACTTGCACCGATCCTCCTGCCTCAGCCTCCCAAGTGCTGGGATTATAGGTGTGTGCCACCATGCCCGGCTAAAACATAAAATTTTGATGGGGCTGGCAAGATAACTTGGCCGTCTAAGTGTCTGCCTGTCAAATGCAAGGGTCCAGATTTGAGCCTGAGCACAGCATGCCCTGCTGGCATTGGGACCTTGAGCATACTGTGCTGGCCAAGGTGTGTAGTGAGATCCTGTACCAAATAAAAATAAAATAAAAACCCTGTGCTTGCCAGGCAAGTGCTTATTCTACTGAGCTATCTCCCCGGCCCTATTTTTTTTTTTTGTAGTTTTTAAGTTAACATAGGCATAATATCTCTGTTGGCCTGTTATGGTATTTGACAAGGCCCTGTTAGCTCATTTCCCTCTGAAGTTCTATTTTGAATTTATTTTTGTGTTTTGAGACAGTTTTGCTATGTAGTTCAGGCTGGCCTTAAATTCACTGTGTAGCACAAGATTGGCCTTGCCTTTGTGGCACCCCTGCCTTGGACTCCCGAGTGCTGGGATTACAGGTCTGTGCCACCATGTCCTTTACTTTCAATTTAGCATCCTGGTCGTGAGGGCCATCCCTTCATGCTTCAATTTATAGATTAAATATTTGACATATCTCTAGCATAAATGGTTAATTTCTGACTTCTTACAACTTGAAAAGTGAATTGTTCATCTGAAGCATGATAGTATTGTTTAGTAATTTGATGTGATTCAATGGGCGAGAGTGAATTACCTAGGTTACCTAGTGTAGGTAATAGCTAGATGTGTGGTGCTGCCCAAATTAACTGTTACCCTTTTTTTTCTGTTTTCCTTTGAAAAGTTGTTAGCATTAGCTTTTACAATTTTCTTAAGGATTAAATGAAGATAGGAGCTATGACTTCTAACAGTAGTGCTATTATTGGATAAGGCCAGATGCTACTTGAATAAAGTTACTGCGTAGGACTCAAGGGACACATAAATAGTTCATATAAAGGTTAAACTCTTTTCTGGATCTTGAGATTTGTAGAGTTATTTGTGCTGGCAGGCTAATTTCTAGTATGAAAAGTCAATCATTGAGTTTTATTAGATTTCACTACATAGAGGATTTTATAGTACAGCTTAGTCACATTTTCAGATTATCAGGAAATTTTCAGACTTGTTTTGACATCCCCATGCTTGTTTACATAATCCTCATATATAACCTAACCCTTAGTAGCCCTTTAGGGTTGTCTTTATAATCAAAAGACTGGGCTTCATTTCCCTATCATACCCAATCCAGCCCAGCCAACTAGAAGTTATTTTCTATTAAATTTTAGGATGCAGTAGAGAATATACTGAATTGGGGACACACAGGGCTTTCCTGGGTGATTGACCATTGACTCGGTGGTTTTGGACAAATTTTACTCTCTGGGTTAAACTTACTTGTCTATCTGCAGAATGAGTTAAGAATACCTAACTCTTTGTGAATTTAGAATACATGTACGCTTTGATAGAAGTATGTATATAGTAGAGACAAGTGGTTGCATGGGGGTAGAGGATAATTGTCAGTGGGCGTGGAATTTCTTTGGGGATTCTCTGGTTCTATTTAGTGTTCTGTCATTCTTGTTCTAAATGATATTTTTTGTCTCCCTCTCAGGTTGATGTTTGGAGCATGGGCATACTCTTATATGTTCTTATGTGTGGCTTTCTACCATTTGATGATGATAATGTTATGGCTTTGTACAAGAAGATTGTGGTAGGTATTGCAAGGCATAGAAGAACCTTATAAAAGGTTTTCTATCCTGTATACTTCTATTTAAAAAAACAGGAAAGATAATTTAGTGTTAGAAGTACGAAAATAGTAGCTGTCATTTGGGAGTGTCTAAGAAGGAGGTGTAGAAAGCTTCTGTTTACTGATCTGGGTGCTAGGTACCCTTGTGCATTCAGGATTTGAAAACTTAATCAAGGTGCACACTTTTATGTGTAATTATGTATTATACTTTAATAAAAAGCTTAACAAAAACCAAATCAGATGGGAAGTATTCTGTATTTTATGTTGACCCTCAAATTACGTAAGTAAACATATTAAAATCATTTTATTACTAGAATTTTTTTTTATCCAAAATTAACACCTTAGTAAGTTACTCTTTTAAATTGAGTTATAATAATGTGTGAATCCTCCCATCCTATTTTTAGGAGAGTAAAAATTTGGCTTTAATGCTAAGATCTTAGTTAAGAATATTGGTAAAGGGCTGAGGAGATAGCTCGATAATCTGAGTGTCTGCCTGGCAAGCACAACAACCCAGTTCAGTCCCTGGTACTGCATGCTCTCCTGGCTCTGGAACCCTGGACGCACCGTGCTGGGTATGGTGGCACAGGCCTGTAATACCAGCACTAGTGAGGCTGAGACAGGAAGCTTATTACAAGTCTGAGCTGTGTAGTGAGACCTTGTACCAAAATAAAATAAAATAAAATAAAAAAAAATTTTCAAGAGAGTATTTGTAACCTTTGTTAAAATGTATATATTAGAGACAAGTGGTTGTGTGAGAGTAGGGAGTGATGGCCAAGTGGTATGGGATTTTTTAGGGGATGATGAAAATATTCTGGAATTAGGTACTAATGATGATGGTAGACCCTCTAGATATGTGTGTATTGCCAGGGGTTCTGGTTTATATGTGAATGTCTCCGAAGACCCTCATGCACTTCTAAGTGTGGCTTTTGGAAGAGGATTGGACCAAGGGGCGGTGTAGCTGACTTGATCTTAGGAGTTGCAGGTTGGTTGAGGGAGTTGCTGCAGGAGTTGTAGCAGGTAGCTGGGGGCACAAGCTGCAAAGGTCTGTCTTCCTCCGTTCTCTTTGCTTCTGAGCAGCCATGATGTGAGCAGCTTTCCTCTGCCCAGACCCTTCCACTATGCTGTCAACCATGTAGAAACTGAAACATCTGAAATGAGCAAAATGAATCTCCTCTTTAAGTTGTAGGTGTTGGATATTTTGTCTCAGCAACAGGAAAGTAATTAAGACAGATTTTTGTAATAAGAATGGGATGGATTATCATTGTCATACTACCCAACCATGTAGTTCACAAGCTTTTGGAACTGATTTACATAAGGAGTTTGGGAAAGTTTGAAGATGCTAGCTGGAGAAGCAGCTCTAGAATGCTATAAGCTGAGCTTGGTGGGAGATGTGGTCAGAGCTCAGAAGACCAGAATGCTGTTAAAAAAGCAAACAGTAAAGACCAGGCTTAGGAGGTTTTAAGTGGGAATAAGGACTCTTTTGGCAATTACTTCAGATCATGTGTGTTAAGCTGTGATAGAAAATTTGTCTACGTTTTGCTGATGTCCTGAGACTTTGAAGACTAATTAATCTGGTAGTATTCTTTTAAGACAGTCCAGTGCTCAGGCTATAGCATGGATACTATTTGCTGCTTTTAGTAGCAAAAAGGCCCCTTGAAAAGTTTTTAGTTTCTCCATCAAGGAAGGACCAGCGAAGTTTTAGTGCAGACAAATTTGGTTACTGAAAGTATTAGCATTTAAAATAAGCCACATACTTTGCATCAGAACAGCAGAAAAGGTGCCTTAAGGGCTGGGG
This sequence comes from Capromys pilorides, assembly GCA_004027915.1. Classification (NCBI taxonomy): domain Eukaryota; kingdom Metazoa; phylum Chordata; class Mammalia; order Rodentia; family Capromyidae; genus Capromys; species Capromys pilorides. The sequence continues at coordinate 2,968 of PVKN010035079.1, read as the reverse complement.
ACATAGCTCAGTGTCATAAACCCCTCCTGGCAACCACAAGGTCCTGGTACTAGGGTTTGATCCCTGCTACTGGGAGAGTAGGGGAATGCCTTGCCTGTTGGCATCTCAGGAACCAGCAAGACCCTACTTGTTGCAAGCTGAAGTTGTAAAAGTGAAAGAATTTGTTTGTGAAAAAAATGCCCAAGGACACACCACTTGAAAAGAGCTGGCTAGGGATTCATCTGTGGTCTTGACAGTCCTCAGCTGTCTAGGCTTTCAGAGGCAGATGTGGCCACAATTCATGGGGATCCAGTTACTGCTGGCGATGGCAGCAGATTGTTACGGTTTGTGTCTAGGTGTCCCCTGTAAAGCTTCATGCAGTCATGGGGTGGCTTCTAGAGTTTGTGATTAATTTATGATCCAGTGTTGGGATCATGAGCGTGAGTGCTGCTGGGATTATAGTTATTAGTGCTACACCCGAGGATAGCCTGAATGCAGTATAAGGAAGAATGCAATATAAGAAGAGAGGTTTGCTGCTGCTGCTGCTCCTTTTTACTCTTGCTGTTTTCCACCACTGTGAACTGCTGCCCTCTTCCATGTGCCACTTTGCCTTGGAGCCAGCTGAGTATGGACTGAAATCTCCATAAACTGACCTAAATAAACCTTTCTTTACTTAATTTTGGGTGTTGGATATTTTTTCCCAATAATGAGAGAAAAGTAATCAAGACACAGATCTTGATGTCATCCATATTGTGCTTTTTTTTTTTTTTTTTACAGGCATGCAGTATGCAAGAATGGTAGGGTCAGGGCTGGGGAGATAGCTCAGTAGAATAAGCACATGCCTGGCAAGCGCAGGGTCCTGAGTTCAATCCCTGGTACCCCAAAAAATAAAAAATAAAAATAAAAAAAAAGAATGGTAGGGTCAGGGGGCTTCTGTCTAGTTGTCAGAAGAAGGCCTTGAATGCCAAGCAGTGTGCAACTGAGGGTGGTATGTGAAGCTGTGAGCATGAAGCTTAATGTATACTGGCGAACCAGTACATTGGAAAAGCCAGCAATGTAGAATAAGAACTACTGAGGAAGGCTGCAGGCAGTGATTGGGAGCCTGCTCTGTCTGAGCCCTTTGGAGCTTGCACCTTGCCACCTTTTGCCCTGGATGCTGAAGATGGAACTATGGGATTTAATGTTTGCCTTGCTGGGTTTTGTCTTGCATTCTTCCCATTCTTTCTGTGCCTCTATTTCTCTTTTGGAATGCTGATGCTGTTATATGTTGGCAGCTGAGTTCTACCTGAACTTTATAGAGAAGATCTAAAACCAATATTCTTCAAACTCTTTAATGAAATGTCGAGGGAAGAAGTACTTCTAAAATTATTCTCGGAAAGGGGCTGGGGGCCGTAGAGATAGCTCAGGGGCACAAGTACCTGCCTGGCAAGTGCAAGGTCCTGAGTTCGATCCCTGGTTCTGAAAAAAAAAAAAATTATTCTTGGAAGATGGCATTGCTCTGGTTTCCAAACCAGACAATGGAAAACAAGAAAGAGAATGACAAGACAGTTTCTCTAATGAATATAGATGTAGTTGTCCTTAGCAAGATACTGTCAAACAGAATGTGAACAATCACCAAAAGTTTGTATACTATACTAAATAGGTTTCATCCCAGGGATGCAAAGATGGCTCAGCATGCATCAATCAATAAATGTAATTCTTCACATACACAGAAACAAGGACTAAAGGCACATAGTCATCTCAGTAAACACAGAAAAAGCTGACAAAGTCCAGCATCTATTCATGATAAAAACTTGAAGCCGGCGTGGTGGTGCACACCTGTAAATCAAGTTCTTGGAAGGCTGAGGCAGGAGGATCAATGTGAGTTCGAGACCAGCCAGAGATATAAAAGTAAGCTCAAGGTCAGCCTGACTACTTAGCGAGACCCTGTCTAAAAAAAAAACAAAACAAAACACTTGAAGAGAATAGGTATAGAAGGACCTTAACCTGATAAGAGCCATATTAAATGGGGAGAACCTTAAAGCTTTCTCTGTAAAATCAGGAACAAAACAAGGATATTTACTGTCACCATTGCTGTGGCCCTAGAAACATTAGCCAAAACAGACAAGAGAAACAAAAGGGATATGTATAGGAAAGGAAGAAGTCAGTATTGTTATTTGCAGATGACATTATTATAAGATCCAAAACATTCTACCAAAAGACTTCTGACGTTAATAACCATATTCAGTAATGCAGCAGGATACAAAATAAACACAAAAATCAGTAAGACTGGGCTGGTGAGATGGCTCAGCAGTCTAAAGTGCGTGCGTCGGAAACTTTAGGCTCACTGCAGGGACCGCGGCTCTATCCCAGGCACCACATGCTGCGACCCCTTGGAAGGCTGAGCCAGCCGTAACACAAATATGTGAGGTTTAAAAAATAAAATAAACTTAAAAAAAAAGTCAGTAGGACTTCTATACAGTAATAATGAACTTACTGAGAAATTAAGAAAGCCCATTTATAGTAGCATGAAGAAAAATTAGATATGTAGGAATTGCCTAAGGCAATAAAAGACTACAAAGAAAATTACTTCACTCTGGAAAAGGAAATTGAAGAAGACACCAAAAATGGAAAGATAGCCTCTGCTCCTAGGTAGGCAGGACCTATATAGTAAACAGAGTTATGCTTCCAAAACTGATACAACAGATTCAACACAGCTTCAGTTAAAATACTAACATTATTTCTCACAGATCTACAGGTAACCATCCTCAAATTCATACAGAACTAGAAAAGACCAGAATAAAGCAGTTCTGAGTAGAACAAAGCAGGAGGCATCACAATCTCAGATCTGAAGTTATACTACAAAGATACTGTGATTAAAAAAACATGGAATGGAGCTGGGGATTTAGCTCAGGGGTGTAGTGCCTGCCTGGACAGCATGAGTTTGACTCCTGGTACTGCCCACCCCCCTCAAAAAAAAAAAACCTGCAAAAAAAAAAAAAAAAAAAAA